>VWZI01018119.1:64864-82695 GCA_013396835.1 Psilopogon haemacephalus | reverse complement strand
GCCCCTCCCTGCTTCTGCCATGTTTGAAAAGTGTCCCAGGATGGGGCCATGCCAAGGCTAAGCCCTTAGGGGAGGACCTCTCTGTCCTGCTTCTCAGTGCTGCTCCTCTCCCTAGGAGGACTGGAAGCAGAGCTCAGTGGGGAAGGAGGAGCTGCGGTGGTCAGTGCAGAACCTGCCAGTCCAGGAGTGGAGAGGGACCCAGAGGGAGTCCCTGGGTGATGTCCTCTGTGTCTCCAAAGTGAAGCTTCAGCACCTGCCTTTCCAGGTAGGTCACACCTCTGGGGAGCAACCTCCTGTCAGAGAGGCTCAGAGAAGAGATGGGATGGGATGGGATGGGATGGGATGGGNGGATGGGATGGGATGGGATGGGATGGGATGGGATGGGAGGGGATGGGATGGGATGGGAGGGGATGGGATGGGAAGTGACTGCTGCAGGCTCCTGCACACCTCCTGCTGCTGCTGCTCCACTGGGGCCCAAAAGGATCCCAGGATATCAGGGGCTGGAAGGGACCCAAAGAGCTCATCCAGTCCAAGCCCCCTGCCAGAGCAGGACCATCAGGAACACACCCAGACAGCCCTTAAAAGGCTCCACAGAAGGAGACTCCACAACCTCTCTGGGCAGCCTGTGCCACTGCTCTGGGACCCACACAGGCAAGAAGTTGCCTCTTGTGTTGAGCTGCAACCTCCTGTGCTGCAGCTTCCATTCATTGCTCCTTGGCCTGTCCCAGGGAGCAGTGAGCAGAGCCTGTCCCCCCCCTCCTCACCCCCAGCCCTCAGCTAGTTATAAGCACTGATTCAGTCCCCTCTCAGCCTTCCCTTCTCCAGACTAAAAGAGCCACTTTACTCCAGCCCCAGTAACTGGGGAAGGGTTTGTTACTGCTCCTGTGGCCCAGCACTGGTGCTTGGGGGCAGCATTTGCAGGAGGAGGCTGGCAGCTGGAGCAGACAGGAATCTCCAGTGGAGCCCTGGTGCAGGGAAGCAGCAAAAAAACAGCCTCAGGCTGCTGTCAGAGAGACAAAAAGCTCCCCACAAAAGGGCTCTGCAGAGCTGAACCCTCTTGCTCTTTCCTTTCCAAGGAGCAGCACGACAGGCTGCTGGTGCTGTACCCATCCACCCTGGTGATAGTCTCTGAGGAGCACAACGGCCTCTGCTTTAAGGTAAGAGACATGAGCTTGCTCAGCCTGGACAAGAGAAGGCTCCAGGGAGACCTCCTGGTGGCCTTTCAGTACTTCAAGAGACCATCAGAAAGCTGGGGAGGGACTTCTGAGCAGGGCTCAGGGTCGATGGTCTGGAACTAAAAAAGAGATTCAGAGTGGAGAGGAGGAAAAAATTGATTATGATGAGGGTGGTGAGACCCCAGCCCAGGGAGGTGGAGGATGCTCCATTGCAGGGCAGGTTGTCTGAGCAAGCTGCCCTAGCTGGGGATGTCCCTGCTGACTGCAGGGGGCTGGACTGGGTGAGCTTTGAAGGTCTCTTCCCACCCAAAGCAGCCTGATTCTGAGTTCATCTCCCTGCCCTCCCTCTCCCCCATCCACAGCAGCTATTGCAGCACTCCTCTGGCTCGTGGCTCCCCTCCACCTGGATTCCCTTGAGCTCCTCCCGTTGCCAAGGGCTTTCCCTCCTCCCTGCTCCCTTGCCAGCTGGCAGGTCAGCAGGCAGAGAGGGGATGGTGCAAGCTCTCTTCCCATGAGAAACACCTTGCCCTCCTACAGAGGCCTGGGGGAAAGGAGCTGGCTGCCAAGGAATCCCAGTCTCTGGGAGGAGGGAGGCTGCCGTGTTGCTGGGTGCTTCTGCTGGCACACAGCCTGCCTTGCTTGCTTGAGACAGCAGCTGGAACAGCCCCAGAGACTGCCCCTGCCAGGGCTTTGCTTCCCAGGCTCCGTGGGGACCACTTGGAAGCAGGCAGCAGAGCTGGTGCCGGTGGCAGCAGGCAGAGGCTGCTCTGGGGCTCTGGGGCTGCTGCTCCTTCCCCCCCTGAGCAAGCTGGAAGGGGCAAGAAGGACCTGGCAGTGCTGGTGGACAGGCTCACCAAGAGCCAGCAGTGAGCTCTTGTGGCCAAGGAGGCAAATGGTCTCCTGGGGGGCATTAAGAAGAGTGGGAGCAGCAGAGTCGAGGGAGGTTCTCCTGCCCCTCTGCTCTGCCTTGGTGAGGTCACATCTGGAGTCCTGAGCCCAGTTCTGGGCTCCCCAGGTCAAGAGGGAGAGGGAGCTGCTGCAGAGAGTCCAGTGGGGGCTATGTGTGTAAGGGTGGCTTGGATGTGGTGCTTGGGGCTGTGGTTTAAGGTGAATCTTGTAGGGTAGGGTTCTAGGTTGGACTTGATGCTCCTGAGGGGCTTTGCTCACCTGCATGTGTCTGTGATTCTGAGCCCCTGAGGGAACTGGGAGTGTTTAGCCTGGAGAAAAAGAGACTGTGAGGAGACATTTTGGCTCTCTATAGCTCCCTGACAGGAGGCTGGAGAGAGATGGAGGTTGGCCCCTTCTAACAAGAAACAAGTGAGAAAGAGGAAACAGCCTGAAGCTGCCCCAGGGGAGCCTTAGGCTGGATATTAGGAACAATTTCTCTGCTGCAAGAGTGGTCAGGGTTTGGCACAGGCTGCCCAGGGAGGTGGTGGAGTCCTCATCCCTGGAGGTGTTCAAACAATTTCTTTGCTGCAAGAGAGGTCAAGGAGTGGCACAGGCTGCCCAGGGAGGTGGTGGAGTCACCCAGCCTGGAGGTGTAGAGATGGCACTTGAGAGGGGCATGGTTTAGTGGGCATGATGGTGTTGAGTAGAAGGTCAGATCTGATGATCTTGGAGGACTTTTCCAACCTCAATGATTCCACAACTCTCTGTGGGCTCAGTGGGGCTCTTCTCCACCATGCTCCCTCCCTGGAGGTGTTGAGGACCAGGCTGGATGAGGCCCTGAGCGACCTGTTCTAGTGGGAGGTGTCCCCTGCCTATGGAACTGGCTGAGCTTTGAGCTCCCTTCCAACCTAAACCATTCTGTGATTCTATGTCCACATCAGGCCCTGAGCCAGGCAAGGGCTACCCATGGGAAGACCTGCACAGGTCAGCTCCCTGGTGAGGTTGGCAGCTGCAGGAAGGGGTGTGGGGAGCTGTGTGCCAGCCAGAGCTCTTCCCCCATCCCCAGAGCCAGCAGTGGAAGGTGGCTGGTGTGGCACGCCTCAGCCAGAGCCTGCTGCTTTGCCGTTCCTGGGAATGGGGGCAGCAGGGAAGGGGACCTTGGGCTGGGCTCTGGGATGAGCTCATCTCTTTTGAAACCTCTGGGGCTGGTCCCTCTGCCCTGTCCCCGCAGCGCTGCCTTCCCACGGCGCCCGAGCCTGCGTCCCTGGCTCGGCAGGGCCACGGCCAGGAGGTGATTCACAGCCTCTGACACTGCTCTGCCAACCTGATTTTCCACGGGCATGTCGGGGCACGGGAGCCTTCTCCCAGGGCTTCTGCAAATCAACTTCCCTCCCCTGCCCGCAGAAGCTGAGCCCTACAATTTGTGGGCGAAGGCAATGGCCTGGCCCTTGGCTCCCTCTGCTTCGTGCAAACCACAGCAGCTGGCAGGGAGGGGGACAGGGGAGGGGAAGGCAGGGGCTGAGCCTGCTGGGAAGGGGCTCACCCAAAGCAGCAGGATCTGGCTCACCACTGGTGGGAAAAGGCCTTGGGTGGGGTGTAAATCACTGAAGGAGAAGCAGCTTCCAGGGGGTCAGGCTGGAGAAGCTCTCCTGAGGCCAACCTGTGTTAGGAGGTCAGGCTAGAGAAGTCTTCTGAAGCCAACCTGTCTGTTAGGAGGTCAGGCTGGAGAAGCTCTCCTGAAGTCAACCTGTGTTAAGGAGGTCAGGCTGGAGAAGCTCTCCTGAAACCAATCTGTGTTAGGAGGTCAGGCTGGAGAAGCTCTCCTGAAGCCAACCTGTCTGTTAGGAGGTCAGGCTGGAGAAGCTCTCCTGAAGCCAACCCGTGTGTTATCTGCAGGATGCTGCTGTGCTTCCCTAGGTGGTACTCATGGAATGTTTTGGCTTGGAAGGGACCTTGGCCAACTCCCTGAAAGTGAGCTGGGTGTTGGTCTCCTCTCCCTAGCAGCAAGTGATAGGACAAAGAGGAAGTGGCCTGAGGTTGCACCAGGAAAGGCTTAGGTTGGACATGAGGAAGAATTTCTTCCCCAGAAGGGTTGTCAGGCCCTGGCCCAGGCTGCCCAAGGCAGTGGTGGAGTCCCCATCCCTGGAGCTATTTAACACCCATGTAGATGTGGTGCTGGGGGCCATGGTTCAGTGGTGACCTGGCAGTGCTGGGTTAGCAGTTGGACTCGAGGACCTTGAAGGTCTCTTCTAAGCAAAACAGCTCCATGATTTCGTTCTGTGATTCATGAAAGCCTCTGTGGAAGCTGTGTGGTCCTCAACCTGCTTCTCTCCCCAACAGGGTGAGCTGCCACTCAATGCCATCCAGGTGCTCTTTGAAGAGAACGAGAAAACCTCCTTTTTGATAGAAGGTGAGAGTCTGGGGTGTCAAGGGCTGTGCTGGAAGGAGCCCTGGGGGATCTCATGGCTCTCTTGTGGCTGCTTTGAGGTCTGTCATCTGGCTGTGGTGGTAGGGAGGGGTTGGGAAGCCAGCAGAAGGACTTTAAGCCATGGCTGTGCTCGTCACACCGTGTGGCTGCACAGGTTCAGGTGTGAGCTGTGGCTGCCACTGTCCTGCCCTCAGCACTGCAGAGGGTAGAGCAGAGCATTCCCAATGTCCCTGCACTGCTGTTAGAGCCTCCAGATCCTGGGAGAACATAGGGAGGGGTGGAGCAAGGAGATTCCAATGGGATGTCCAAAAAGGACAGGGACTTGTTGGGGAGGTACAGCAAAGGGCCATGAAGGTGCTGAGGGGACTTGGACATCTCTCTGAGAGAGTTGGGGCTTTTTGGTGGGGAAAAGAGCAGACTGAGGGGGGGAGCTCATCCATGCTGAGTGTTGTGACAGGGCAAGGGGCAGCAGGCACAGACCTGGGGACTTGAGCATCTCCCCTATGAGGAGAGGCTGAGAGCCCTGGGGATGTTTAGTCTGGAGAAGAGAAGGCTGAGAGGGGATCTGAGCAAGGTCTATCAGTGTCTGAGGGGTGGGGGTCAGTGGCTGGGGCCAAGCTCTTTTGGGTGCTCAGCAGCAATAAGCCAAGGAGCAACAGCTCCAAACTGGAACAGAGAAGGTTTCACCTCAACAGGAGGAGAAAATTCCATACAGTGAGGGTGGCAGAGCCCTGGAGCAGGCTGCCCAGAGAGGTTGTGGAGTCTCCTTCTCTGGAGACCTTCCAAACCCTCCTGGATGTGTTCCTGAGCAAACTGCCCCAGGGGGACCCTGCTTTAGCAGGGGGAGGTTGGACTGGATGATCTCTGGAGGTCCCTTCCAACCTCCAAAGTTCTGAGAGTCTGTGGTGAGAAATTCCATCCAAACATGAAGAAGGACTTCTGCTGTGAGAGTGGTGGAGGCCTGGAGCAGGCTGCCCATGGTGGAGAGGTGGTGCAGTCTCCATCTCTGGAGACATCCCAAGCCCACCCAGACACATTCCTGCGTGACCTTCTCCAGGCTCCCTGCCTTGGCAGGAGGGGTGGGAGCAGCTCATCTCCAGAGGTCCCTCCCAAGCCCTCTGGCACTCTGAGGCAGGCAGAGCAGTGGTGATGTCCTTGCAGGCAGACTGATCAACTCCATCCGGGTGATCTGCAGCAGCTACCAGGACTACCAGGAGTGGCTCTACTGCCTCAAAACAGCTCAGTTTCGAAACGCTGACTCCTCCCTCTCCGGATCAGAGAGCTTCTCAGCATCAAAGCCACCACACCCCAGCCAGGTAAGAGGCGTGGGGGAGCTGCCATGGTGATCGACAGCTGCCTCCCAGGGCTCCCAGCTCTGACCACCTGTGAGCAGTCCTGGGGCACAGCAGTTGCTGCCTCCAGTCCCCTGGCTGAAGGCTTGTGGTGAAGTTTATGGAGTTGAGGTTTGGGTTGGGAGGGACCTTGAAGGGCTCCCAGTTCCAAGCCCACTGCCATGGGCAGGGACAGGGGTTGGACTAGATGACCCTTCCAGATCCCTTCCAGCCTCTGTGACACCTCCCACTAGATCAGTTTGCTCATGGCCTCATCCAGCCTGGCCTTGGACACCTCCTGGGAGGAGACATCCACAGCCTCTCTGGGCAACCTGTGCCAGAGTCTCACCACCCTCACTGCCAAGAATTTCTTCCTAATACCTCAGTTGGTGATCCCTGCAAATTATTTGGGTGATATGGGCAAATATTACATCACATTCCTGCACAATTGAGTCCAATTCCTCCAGATGACCTCCAGAGATGTCCCTTCCAACCCCTACCATTATATAAGGAGGGACTGAGGCAGTCTGCAGAGGAGAAGGCTCCCAGGTGACCTTACTGTGGCCTTGCAGTATCTGAAGGGGGCTACAAGAAAGCTGGGGAGGAACTTTATAGGCTGTCAGGTAGGGAGAGGACTGGGGGGAATGGAACCAAGCTGGAAATGGGGAGAGTCAGAGTGGATGTTAGGAAGAAGTTCTTCAGCATGATGGAGCTGAGAGCCTGGATCATCTCCAGAGCTGCCTTCCAACCCCTATCGTGCTGGGAGCCTGTGAGGAAAGTAGCTGGGGTGGGGTGAGGGTCCCTGAGCAGCCTTCTCCTCGCTGCAAGCTCTCCTGCAAGGCAGAGGCAGCTCTAGAGGGCAGCACACCCCTCTGCAGCAGCCAAGGCTTGCCTGGGCAGCTCCGTGCCAGGAGGGCACAGACCCAGGGCTGGCACAGACCCAGGGCTGGCACAGACCCAGGGCTGGCACCCAGGGACAATTTCTTCCCCAAATGGGTTCATCGAGCCCTGGCCCAGGCTGCCCCAGGGCGGTGGTGGAGTCCCCATCCCTGGAGGGGTTTCAGAGCCTTGGGGATGTGGTTTAGAGGTGCCCTGGCAGTGCTGGGCTAGTGGTTGGCACTCCATGACCTTATAGGTCTCTTCCCCCCGTTTCTCTGCTCCTCTCACCCTTTTCTTCCCCCCGATGCAGTTTGCTGGCAGTGGGAGAGGGTCGCTGAGCTCTGACGGCCGCACCAGCTCCTGGGCATCGGCAGGGAGGGTGCCCACATTCACCCACCTGTCCCACAACAGTGGCTCCTTCCCCGATGGACAGTCCCTCCTCACCATGCCTGACAGCAGGCCACTCGAAGACACCCTCTCCCCTGGCTATTCCCAGCCTCTCCACGTAAGTGAAGCCCCCAAAACCCCTGGGACAGGTGTGGGGACAGGCAGAGCCTCTGAGCAGGGCAGGGACAGGTGTGGGGACAGGCAGAGCCTCTGAGCAGGGCAGGGACAGGTGTGGGGACAGGCAGAGCCTCTGAGCAGGGCAGGGACACATATGGGGACAGGCAGAGCCTCTGAGCAGGGCAGGGACAGGTGTGGGGACAGGCAGTGCCTCTGAGCAGGGCAGGGACACATATGGGGACAGGCAGAGCCTCTGAGCAGGGCAGGGACACATATGGGGACAGGCAGAGCCTCTGAGCAGGGCAGGTCCAGCTGCCCAGGTGGGTGGGTGGTGTTTGCTGTGGGATGTAGCAGATCCTTGGCTGGAGCCTGTGCTTGCCCTGGCTCAGCTTTGTCGTTGCTGATAAGGGAAGATTCTGCCGAGGATTCCTGTCCCAGAGCTCCAGCCTGCAGGAGGATTGTTGGGACAGATTGCAGGAGGGCAAAGGAGACTCTTCAAAGATGAGGAAATCCCAAAGCAAAAGCCCCTGGGTGGGTGGAGGTGGTGGCCAGCAGACCTTTGCCCTGCCCCCAAGCAGCATTTGTGTGCCCAGGGCCTCGTGCACGTGTGGCGCATGGGCACTGCCACTGGGCCCTGCCAATGCACAGCATCATTGGGTTGGAAAAGCCCTCTGAGGTCATCCAGTCCAACCCAACACCCCCACGGCCATGAGACCACAGCCTGAAGTGTTTCTATGATTCTGGCTCTATGGTTTTGGTTCTATGGTCCTGTGATTCTGGTTCTGTGGTTCCACGATTGTCTGATTCTGGTTCTATGCTTCTCTGATTCTTGCTCTCTGGTTCTATGCTCATGTTTCTATGGTTCTATGATTTCTGGCTCTATGCTTCTATGATTCTATGCTCATGTTTCTATGGTTCTATGATTTCTGGCTCTCTGGTTCTGTGATTCTGGCTCTCTGGTTCTATGCTCATGTTTCTACAGTTCCACAATTCTGCTTCTGTGGTCCTCTGATTATGGTTCTGTGATTCTGGTTCTATGATTCTGGTTCTATGATTCTATGATTCTGGCTCTATGGTTCCCTGCTCACGTTTCTCTGGTTCCCTGAGTCTGGTTCTCTGGTTCTGTGGTTCCAGAGCCTGGCACAAGCTGTCTGGCCAAGCCCAGGGCTGCCAGCACAGGAGCTGCGGAGGGGAGGCAGTGCCAGGAAGTCCAAGCCTTGTATCCAGCAGCTGCCCAGCCAGGACTCAGAGAGGAGCATCTGCAGCCTCATTGCTGAGAAGCCCAGCACAGAGCTGCTGTCCCCAGTGTACAAGGAGCCCTACTCACAGCACCACCCCACAGCTCCCCACACACACCTGGAGCTCAGCAGTGTAAGGGCTTGGGGCACTGGGGGGGCTGCTCTTCAGCCTGGGGAGGGTTGAGCAGCAAGGAATTGGAGCATGGCTCACTTTTTTTTTCCCCTCTGCTTGCAGGCATCACTGTCCTCTCCTCACAGCTGCTCTAGGATGGGTCTCAATCACAGAACAGGTTGGGTTGGAAGGGGTCATAGACTGGTTTAGGTTGGAAGGGACCGACCAGTTCCAACCCCCCTGCCATTGGCAGGGACACCTCCCCCTAGACCAGGGTGCTCGAGGCATCAACTTCTCTGGGCAACAGCTTCCAGTGCCTCACCACCTTCACAGTGAAGAACTTCTTCCTAATGCCCAATCTGACTCTATACTGAAAGCTTTTTCCCTTTCAAAATCAGATTCACAGGGTTGGAAGGGACCTTAAAGATCATCTAGTTCCAAACCCCCTTCCATGAGTCCCTCCCCATCTCTGCTGCAGGCAAAATGTCCCTTTGGTGGGGTGAGGTGGAGCACAGCAAGTGGAGCCACAGCTCTTGGAGCTCTGAGATCCTGAGGCAACACAAGCCCCAAGGCTCTCCCAGCAGCAGAGCTCCTACTTCACAGGGCACAGCCTCCTCCCCTGGGCTTTCCAGCATGTGCCCATCAATGGTTTGGTGGGGGATGATGTTTCCTCCTCCACCAATGAATCCTCAGCTGGCTCACACCCGGGGAAGTCCCCTTTGTTAGCAGAGCCAGGAGCCAGCTCCACCATCCCTCCCACCGCAGGGAGATTCCTCACTGCCAGCCCTCCCGGGGACCAGGCACATCTCACATCCTCCTTTCCCTTCTGCCTTTTAGCTGAACGGGTGGAGCTTGGTGGGAAGCCAACCCTCCACAGCCTCCAGCTCCCTGGAGAAGCCAGCTGTGACTCGCTCCCCCCTCTATGCAGACCCCTACACTCCCAGTTCTCCCAGTGCCCGCAGCCTGGCAGGCTCCAGCTTCCTGGAAGAGGTAAGCCTGTGGCCTCCTTGCTGCTTATGGCCCTGACTCAGCACACAAGCTTTTGGCTCCAGAAACCATGCCTTGGGCCATTTCTTTTCCTGCTGGCTGCCCGAGCTGGGGAGGGATGTGGAGATGCCTTTTGGGCTGGGGTGGGGTAGGGCCCTGCATAGCTCTCTGGTTTTTCAAGCCAGGACAGGGTCAGAGGGGAGCAGGTTTCCCCTGCCTTATCACTGGATGTCAGCATCACAACACAATCCCAGGAAGAGCCACAAACCACAGAAACAAAGGCAGAGACCGAGATGGGAGCCAGAAAGCAGAGATGAGTCAGACACAGAGACCACTTTATCCAGCCCCAAAAAGTCCCAGCTGCGATAAGTGGATGTCTGCTAAAGGCTCCAGTGAGAGCTCTGCTCATCCCCTGCAAAGGGACTCAGCCTGTGCCTGGCATCTCCCACACTGCTGAAGTCCTCCCTCCCCTCAGGGGGTTCTTCCTGACTGCTCTGGCCTCTGGTTTCATCCTGCTTGGTTCACATCTGGCCAGCTTCCACTGCCTCTGTGGGTCACTGCAAGGGTCCCACAACCATTTCCCCCTTCCCATCTATGCCACCAGGCTTGGAATGTGGTGGAATTTGCAAGGGTCTCACAGCCACTTTCCCCTTCCCATCTATGCCACCAGGATTGAAACAGGGTGGAATTTGCCAAGGTCCCAGAGCCATTTCCCTCTTCCCATCTATGCCAGCAGGACTGGAATTTGCAGGGCAAGGCAGCATCACTGTCCCCTGTTGACAGCAGGGCTGGCTTGCAGGTGGGGAGCTGCCAGGTGCTGTTCTCCACCTTCCCACCGCATCTATCCAATCTGGAGTCTGTTTTGGTTCAGTTCCTGCAGTGCCATGGCCAGATGGGTTCAGCACAGACAAACGGGTGCCCAGCTGCCTCAGTACCCCCACACCTCCCTCTGCAGAGGAGGAGCTGCCAGCCCCTGCCCAGCAGTCACTGCAGAGAGGTCCCTGCAGGTCCAAGTTACACCTCCTGCAGGCTCCAGCTGCGGCATCCTGCTGATGCTTACCTGGAAGAGGTGAGGTTGCTAAGTGCAGTCCTGCTGCCCCACACTGCAGGCTCCACGGGGGTGCAGAGGTCCCAGCTTGCCTTTCTTCAGGCTTTGCCCAGTGATGGGAATGCATCTAGGGGAGCTGGGATGGGAGAGCCCACGGAGGATTGGTTCCTGGCAAGTGGTGCCTCAGGCCTGCAGTGCTAAGTTACCCTCATCAACACACATCTCCTTCCTTTCAGATATCTTCTCTGCAAGAGGAACATCTGGGCTCTTCACTGCACCCACCAGGTGAGGCTCTTTGGAGGTTTCTTGGGTGCTGCAGCCCACTCTGCAGCCCACCCTGCCTCCTCTATCTCCATCAACACCACCGTATTAGACAGGAGCACTGCAACGCAAGAGAGATGTGGAGGAGCTGGAGCAGGTCCAGAAGAGGGCAACAAAGCTGGAGAAGGGCCTGGGGAATAAATCTGACAAGGAGTGACTGAGGGAACTGGGGATGGTTAGTGTGAGGAAGAGGAGGCTGAGGGCAGAGCTCATTGCTGTCTGCAGCTACCTGAAGGGACATTGTGGAGAGGCTGCTGCTGGGCTCTGCGCACAGGAGAGACAGAACAAGGGGGAATGGCCTCAAGCTGAGGCTGGGGAGGTGTAGTGGTTCAGATCACCCTTACCAGAGTAGTAGGACAGCTCATTTGATGGCTAATATTTTCCTGACTTACTAAAAGCATCCAAACCATCATTGCTGCCTATGCCATTAACATTGAAACCAGCAAACCCAAGAATACAGCCACTGTAATCCCAAAAGAGCTTTTTAAACCTTTTTTCCATGCCAAGTCATATAGAAAAGTACCACAATTTTTGGCCACAAGCCCATCTAAGTATTAAAAAAAGAAAAAAAACCAACACAACAAACCAAACCAAAACAAAAACAAACAAACAAACACCAACAAAAATAACATAATTACAGAAGAAATAATTGAATATAAAAGCCAGGTCAGCTTCATTTATTATTTCTTTTTTTACTTCCAGGATTAATTAGCAATCAAACAAATGGAATTTAACCTCTGCCCCACGTTGGGCGCCAGTGAAAAAACAAATTGTGGTGGTTTGGCTGTCACCCTGCCTGGTGGAGGCAGCTGCCTTGGTTTCCACTGGCTGCTCCCCAGGCACTGCTGGGGGACTGTGTTTTTTGGGCTGTTTTGCACAGTTCTGGGCCCTTCGCTGCACCTGGGCTGTGGTTTTGCTGCCCTGGGTGCCTCCCACCTGCTGCCAAAGGAAGTGGTGGCCCCTGGGCTGGTCAAGGAGGTCCCTGAGCTCTTTGCTTTGGCTCTCTGCAGATGGGAACGTTCACACTTATGACCTGCCTGGGGCTGGCTGCTCACACCTGGACTCCACAGCCTACCACGACTACGCAGAGCTCCAGAGCTTCCACAGCGACCTCAGCTACGACAACCTCTGGGAAGCTGAGGAGAAGGATCCAGGCACCCTGCACAGCTCCCCAGCATCCAGCCAGCAGTTTTACCAGGCCTGAAGGGAAGGGTCTGCACAGGACAGCCCTTGGGCTCTTTCCTCCAGCATGAGGAGCCTGGGCTGCCAGGGTCCCACGTCCTGGCAGCTCCACAGCTCCAACTTCTCCCCTAAATCTCAGGAGCAAGGCACAAAAGCCTCTGCAGACCCAGAGAGCAGGATGTGTGCCATGCCAAGGAGTGTGCTCTGTGTCTGTCCCAGCTCAGGGAGCCCTGGCATTGCCCCTCCACCCCTCATCCCCCTCCAAATAAAAGGGAGAGCAGAAGGTTGGTCAAGCTCCCTCAGCTAAAAGGGACCAAAGGGATGAGACACAGCAGGCACCCAGTGGCCAAAGGAAAGGGCTGGTTGGTGGCTGGCTTGGCTTGATCATTTTTCTTTCACCAGAGCCTCCAGGCTGATCTCTTTGGGGATCCCTGAGAACAGCTGTTGAGAGCCAAATCTTCCACCCTGGAGCTCTGAAGCCTGGGAAGGTGCTTCAGAGACGATAGAGGGCTGGAGCAGCAGCTGTGCTCACAGCATTGTCTTCCTGCTGGGTCAGACTTAGCTGACACGAGGTGGAGAGAGCCTCCCCCACCCAGATCAGGGCAGAATGGGATGTTCTTTATGGGATGTTCTGCCCACTTTATGAAAAAACTACTTTCCTGCCAGGGCTGGCTCCAAAAAAACCATGGTGGGGACCTGCAATATTCTGAGCCTGGCACCTTGGCAAGTGAAACCAAGAAATGTGCTGCCAGGTGCCTTGTGTTTACTAAGGTCTTCCCTGGCAAGGATGCCCTGGACCTCTCTCAAAGGGCTGTGTCCTTTCCTCCCACCCCTCTGCACATCACTGGGCTGACATTAAATGCTGGAAGAGGTTGCCCAGGGAGGTTGTGGATTGCTCCTCCTTGAAGGTGTTCAAGGGCAGGTTGGATGAGGGTTTAAGCAAGCTGGGCTAGTGGGAGGTGAGTCTGGAACTAGATGGTCGTTAAGGTCCTTTCCAACCCAAACCATTTTGTGATTCTAGGAATACCCAGGCAGGGAGGGAAGGAAGAAAACTCACTGCGGGCCAAACTCACACACAGCCACAACACTCCAGTGAGCAGGGGACAGAGTCTCAGTGCTTTAATTTTCCATCCTCTTAAGCCAGATCCTTTAGCACACAACCTCACAGCCAGCCACAACACTGCAGTGAGCAGAGCAATACTGGTGTGGGCTGCAACCTTCTCTTCTCCCCTCTAGAGCAGCAGCAAGACCAGGACAAGGGGACAGAGTCTCAGTGCTATCATTTTCCAGCCTCTTAAGCCAGATCCTTTAGCACACAACCTCACAGCCAGCCACAACACTGCAGTGAGCAGAGCAATACTGGTGTGGGCTGCAACCTTCTCTTCTCCCCTCTAGAGCAGCAGCAAGACCAGGACAAGGGGACAGAGTCTCAGTGCTATCATTTTCCAGCCTCTTAAGCCAGATCCTTTAGCACATAGAAAAGTCAGCAGCAAAGCCAAATATTTTTTTTTTTTTTTTTAACCTGAGGCTCCAAATTCTTAACCTTTGGTCCTTAGGGAGGCTACAAACCAAACATATTCACCAAAAAAAAAAAATCCCCAAACCCCTCTCTTTTTGGTGTTCTTTTACTGGTGCAAACAGAACAATCTGGGAGGGGGGGGGATGACTTTTTGTACTTGAATATCTCTGTATTAAGTTCTACTTTTTTTTGTTTGCTTGTTTTGAGAAGGTATCAAACGAAGTTTACAGGCAAGGTGTGAGTGGATCATCTGTATTTAATGTGTAGATGTGGCTGACTTGGAGATCTATTTAATTTCCCAGCTGTGGATGGTGCAGAAAGGGCATGTTGCAGGGTGTCTGTGTGTGTGTGTGTGTTGGTTTGGGTCTTCTTGCTGGTTGTTGTTGGTGTTTTTATTTCAGGTTTCTTTTCGACTGGGGAAGAATTGTATGCCAATAAACCCTCCTTCCCCCTCACCCCCCCAAAAAAAAACCCCCAAAAATCTATTTATTCATTTATTCAGAACAAAAGTGCACTGGGGAACACTGGAAGCACACAGCACCCTGGGAGGAAGCTCCTGAGCTGCTGTGACCATGCTGGCTTTGAAGATGGTCACCATCAGCTTTTAAATCGGGCTCGAACTGTGCTGCCTGCAGTGTGGCTGAAGGGCAAAGCTTTCCCCCTGTTGGCTGGGGAAGTTCTCTGGTGCATTTCTGTGTGACTGGATCATTGCAATACAGATTCTTCTGGAAGGCTTCTCTCTTTCTTTGCCATCATCTGGTTTAATGGAGGGGAATATCCTGGTGGGTAAGAGGTTATCATCCATGGGGCAGCAATGTGCCCTGGGGGCCAAGAGGGCCAATGAGGTCCTGGGAGGCTTTAGGCAGAGTGTGTCCAGCAGATCCAGGGAGGTTCTCCTCTCCTGCTCTGCCCTGCTGAGACCTCATCTTGAGCACTGCCTTCAGTTTGGGGATCCCCAGGTGCAGAGGGACAGGGACCTGCTGGAAAGGGTCCAGGGGAGGGCTACAAGGGGACTGGAGGGGAGGAGAGGCTGAGGGACCTGGGGCTGGCTACATCTGGGCTAAATTTGTCACTCTCTGCCAGGCTGCCCTCTCACCGTGCTGCTTTCTCACGCTCTGTGCGCAGCTGCCGTGGTCTGTTGGGCTCCAATTTCAGCTCCCCAAACTCCAATCTCCGTGTCCCTGCCTCTCTGCCTGACTTACTGCCTTGTTCCTGCAGGGCTCCTGGGGCAGAGTGGAGCTGCTTCCAGCTGCTGCCCTGCACAGAACATAGCGTTTCAGGATGGAATGTGAGCGTGCCCTTTGCAAACCAGCACCAGCAAAGGGTTGCACCCACAGACCTCAGCGTCCCACCCCTGAGTGCTGCTGCCCAGTTGACCATTCTGCCCTATCTTCTTTGCTGTCCTCCAGGAATTAAGGATAGGGACAGCAAACTGCCACTGGAATAGTTGCACAGGACCTCAGTGACCTGTCCAGGAATGCTGCTGTCCAGTTGACCATTCCAGCCTGCTCCTTGCCACATTTTCTTTGCTGTCCTCTAGAAATTAAGGACAGAGACAGCAAACTGCCACTGGAATAGTTGCACAGGACCTCAGTGTCTCACCCCTGAGTGCTGCTGCCCAGTTGACCATTCCAGCCTGCTCCCTGCCATATCTTCTTTGCTCTCCTCCAGGAATTAAGGATAGGGACAGCAAACTGCCACTGGAATAGTGGCACAGGCATCTAAAGGAGTTTTACTTCTACCCTTTCCCAGCTGGGTTTAGCTCCTCTAGAAGCAGCATGTTTTTTTCCCCCTGCTCTCTGTCCCTGCTTCAGAAGGTTTATGGCTTTGCTGGGCTGGTGAAGTTAGTGCAGAGCAGTTTGTGTGTGTGTGGATAAGCCCTAAAAGGTTCCCTTCAAGCACCAGATTGCTCCAGACCTGCACCCAAGCTCCTCAGCACAGCCTGGTTACCTTGTTGAGCTGCTTGGGCTTTGTTGGGCATTGCTTTTCACCTGATGGTTTCCTTCCCCTTGGCAAGGTGCAAACTGGAGCACAGAAGCTTCCACCTCAACACGAGGGGAAACTTCTTTACTGTGAGGGTGTCAGAGCCCTGCAGCAGGCTGCTCAGGGAGGTTGTGGAGTCTCCTTCTCTGGAGAATTTCAACACCCACCTGGACATATTCCTGTGTGGCCTGCCCTAGGTGGTCCTGCTGTGGCAGAGGGGTTGGGCTTGATCATCTCCAGAGGTCCCTTCCACCCTTAGCAGTCCATCATTCTGTGATCCTATCCAGGTGCTGCCCCAGGTGGCTCCATGAGAGGTGGGAACTGAGCCGTGTTTGGGAGCTCTGTTCACATGGACACCTGCCTTGTGACCATGAAAACTCCACTCTCTTCCTTTCCCTCCAGCAGCAGGCTCAGGATTTAGAACCAGAGGCTTTATTTAAGTGGCAGTAGTTGTCTGGGTGCAGGCTGCATTAAAGTGGAAGCTGTAGACCCCCATAAAGGCACAAACCACCTCTCACCTCCTGGAAAAAAAAAACCTCTTTCTCCAGAGCCTGGCTGCAGCAGGGCTATGAGCTGAGCCAGGTCACCCCCAGCCTGCAGCCCCAACGCTCTGGAGCTGCCAGCAAGCCTGTGCACATCCCTCTGCTCAGCCTGGTCACAGGATAGCTGCGTCTTTATTCACAGATGAAAGGCATGAGATGACACCAGCTGCCAACAATTCACCCTCTGACAAACGATCTCTCCACCCCTCCACTCCCTCCAAGTGCTAAAAGTCCTGAATCAGGTGCCCCCACTGTCTGAAACCAGAGCTGGGAGCCCAGGGCAGTGACTGGAGCACCATGAGCTGTGCTTTTCCTCCCCTGCTTTAAGCTTGTGGTGTAGCTGAGGCAGAGCTGCCCACCCCAGCCAGCTCCTGCTCTGTTGTTCCCTGTGGGCTTAGAATGGAATCAGAGAATCATAGAATTATCCAGGTTGGAAGAGAGCTCCAAACTCATCCAGCCCAACCTAGCACTCAGGCCCAGCCAATCAACCAGACCATGGCACTCAGTGCCCCATCCAGGCTCTGCTTCAACACCTCCAGGGATGGGGACTCCACCACCTCCCTGGCCAGACCATCCCAGTGCCAATCACTCTCTCTGTCAAGGACTTCCTCCTAACATCCAGCCTGAGCCTGCCCTGCCTCTGTCCCCTCCTTCTGTCCCTGGGTTCCTGGCAGCAGAGCCCAACCCCAGCTGGCCACAACCTCCCTTCAGGTAGCTGCAGAGAGCAATGAGCTCTGCCCTGAGCCTCCTCTTCTGCAGGCTGCACACCCCCAGCTCCCTCAGCCTCTCCTCTTGGGGCTGTGCTCCAGGCCCCTCCCCAGCCTTGCTGCCCTTCTCTGGACACCTTCCAGCACCTCAACATCTCTCTTGAACTGAGGGGCCCAGAACTGGACACAGCACTCAAGGTGTGACCTGAGCAGTGCTGAGCACAGGGGCAGAAGAACCTCCCTGCTCCTGCTCCAGCCCAGGATGCCATTGGCTCTGCTGCCCACCTGGGCACACTGCTGCCTCCTTTTCAGCTCCTCTCTCCCCAGGTCCCTCTCTGCCTGGCTGCTCTTTCTCAGCCTGGCACTTGAGGCTTGGGAACTCCTTGGTGAGCCCTTTGTATGAACCTGCCTCTTCTTGTGAGCAGCTGCCTGAAACCACAGCTGAGGTCGGGGAAAGGTCTGCTGGGCAAACCTGCCTGGGAGCTCCTGCACCTCCCCAGCACAGCCCTTCGGGAGCCTGAGGATGTGCAGGCTTGGGTCTGGCGCTGGTGCCCTGCGGGTGGGAGGATGCAGCAGGCTGTGGCACCTTCTGGGCAGCTCCCGAAGCAGCTGGCACTCGTGAGAGCCCTGCCTCAGGGGGAGGTCACTGCCCTGCCACAGCACCCTGAGCCCTCGGGAATGCCTCTGAAGTGCAGGGGAGAAGACAGACACAGCGCTCAGAAATGCCCTGGGGGATGCTCTGCTCTGCTTTTAAGACACGGAGCTGGAAACCAGAAGGAGGGGGGGAAGGAGCTGCTGTGACAAAATGGATTGCTGCAGGAGGGGGGTGGCAGAGCCAGGACCCTGCAGCAGGCTGGCACATGACGATGAGGTCCGGGGGCACTTCTTGGCCGTGCACCTGCCTGACTTTTTCATCTGCTTGGCAACGCACAAGGTGTCAGATGTGGGAGCTACGTGCAAGGCAAAGAAGTGGGGTGGGCTAGCACA
>VWZI01018119.1:34568-64515 GCA_013396835.1 Psilopogon haemacephalus | reverse complement strand
CACACACCCAGAGCTGATCTCCTGATGCCAAGAAGCACTTTGAGTATTTCCCTTTTGCCTCTGCAGCAGGCTGGAAACATCTGAAACATTGATCTCCTCCACTCCTCCCAGCAGAGATCAAAAGGAGTGTGAAATGCAGCTGTAACCTGGAGGGTCACCCAGCACCTCCAGCCACTTCTAGCAGGGGGAGATGCTGCAGCACATTGACATCCCAGGCTTGGGAGGGAGCTGCTGGAGACCATCCAGCCCAGCCCCCTGCTGAAGCAGGATCACAATGATCAGGTGGGGTTGGAAGCTCTCCAGGAAAGGAAACTCCACAACCTCTCTGGGCAGCCAGCAGGGCTCCAGCACCCTCAGACCAAAGAGTGAAACCTCCTGGCTCTCATTTTGTGCCAGCTGCCCCTTGCCCTGGCACTGGGCACCACTGGTAAGAGTCTGGCCCCATCCTCTTCCCCCCGCCCCCATCCTTTAGGCTTTTGCTTGAGCACTGATCAGATCCCCTCTCGGGCTGCTCTTTTCCAGCTAAACAGCCCCAGAGCTCTCAGCCACTCCTCAGAAGAGAGATTTGGCTGGATAAAGAGTACAGCTGAGCACAGGAGAAGGCTTCAGCCTCCCCTCTGCACACAGTGCTCCTGCTCTGGGGAGGCAGCAACCCCTGCTGGGCAAAGCTGCCAGGCTGCAGCGCCAGGCACTGCTGGATGCAGCTCTGGCTGCATTGAGGGGCCTGGGGAGGGCAGAGGTGCTGAGGCTGCAGGGATCCAGCCCAGGAGCTGCTGCTGTGCATTGGTTTGTGCTCACTGGATCTGCTCAAGGGGGGGCCCAGGAGAAGCTGGCTGGAGGCTTGGCAAGGATGGAGCTGTGCCTGTAGTCCTGAGTGCTTCTGAGAGGGCAGAGAGGGCAGGGCTCTCTGGATCAGGCTGTTGGTGACTTGTGGCCACCAGGATGTGTCTCAGAGGGCAGGCATGGGGCTTGAGGCAAGCCAGAGGAGAAGCAGCCCATCTCTCTGCAGACCCTGTCCCTCAGGGCTCCTCCAGCAGCAGATCAGTTTGGCACCCAGAGGGTTGAGCTCTCCTGCTTCAGGACTCAGTACTGCTTCATGACTTTCACACACAAACAAGGCAGACACGAAAGTGTTCATGAGATGGATCTTTATTAGAAGCTTCCAGCAGGTTTTCTCTGCTCCCCTCCTCCACAAAAGTCCTCTTCCTGCCTGTGTAGCTGCTACAGCCCCTCCAGAGCCTGCACATCCTTCTCTCTCTCTTGCTCTCCACTGCTACCTGACTGACTGCACCCTCAGCTGTGCAGTGCCCTCTCGTAGCAGCAGTGACACAGTGATACACACACTTCAGATTGTAGGATCCAAACCTCTCCTCTCTCCTTTCACTGCCTCAGGCTGTTCCTGTCAAGCCCTTGAGCAGATCCACACAGGCTTCCTGGGCAGGTTTCCCCCAGTACCTTTGTGGATCTGGTCACTTTCGTGCTGTTACTGGACTTGGGAGTGAAGGACTCCCCTCAGGAATAATGCCCTTGAGTGATCAGGAAGGCACTAGAGACAGGGAAGAACCTGAACCACTTCCTTCTCATTTTCCCCTCCACCTCCCATGCTGGGTTCAAAAGGTTACACCCCCAGCCAGGGCATCTCCTCCCTTCACATCTCCTCCCAGGCAGCTGCAGGGTGGGAGGCAGAGGAGGGCCCAGACCCTTCACCTGCTGATCCTCTCAGCCAAACACCTGCACCTATTATTTCCTCCTCTCCAACATGCTGCTGTCCTTGCCAGACCTCTTTCCTCAGGCTCCCCTTTCCCTGCTGCCCCTGGCAGCCCCTTCCCCTGGCTCTGCCTGCCTGCTGCCCCCCGTGTGCCTGCAGGAGCAGGATGTGCTCCTCGCCCACAGCCACGTCCTGGCAGCCCTGGCTCCAGCTCAGCAGGGCTGAGGTGACTACATGCAACAGAAACCCTACCTCAGCCTGCTGTCAGAGCAAGCTCTGGCTTCTTGGAGTGAAATCCAAGAGGATGAGTCCCTCCTGCAGGGAGCCAAACTGGTCATGGGAGACCTGGGCCGTGCCAAGGTGCTGGCCCCTGCCTGCCCCTTGAGCTGCTGCCCAGCTGGCCACGTGTGGCCAGTGCATGCTGAGCAAAGCACCGAGTTTGGGCAGAGCCAGCTCCTCACAAAGCTCTCCTCTGCTCCTTCACAGGTAGCCCAGCTCTGCCTTGTCCTCTCCATCCTTCACAGGTAGCCCAGCTCTGCCTTGTCCTCTCCATCCTTCACAGGTAGCCCAGCTCTGCCTTGTCCTCTGCTCCTTCACAGGTGGCCCAGCTCTGCCTTAGGAACAAAGCACTTCCCTGCTTGCTTTTGCTCTCTCCCCCTTCCACCACCTCGGTGCCCTCCTCTGCCACCAGACAACGGCCAAGCAGTGCCCTGGAAAAGAAACTGTGGCTCCTCCTAGGAGATGGCCCAAGTGTGCAAGAAGTGTGCCAAGAAAGAAGAGAGCCAGCCCAGGCTCTTCTGTCCAGTACAGGTCCCAACTGCCTACCATGCTGCCACTGTCAGCGGAGGGATCCTGCTCCCTGTGACATCCTGTCCCCTTCAGGGATGGGTCCAGAGAAGTCTCGGTGCTGGGATCCAGGCTTCTCACGCTGCCCCAGAGCAAAGTCCCCAGCCTCTGCCTCCACTGTCCTCTCCTGTCCTCAGGAAGCATCTCTGGTGTGTGCTGAGCCTAGATCCGGGGGTGTCCTTCTCTGACCTGCCTTCGGAAGTAGCGGATGGCAGAGAGGGTGCCAAAGCTTGCCAGGAACACTGCAAAAGAGCCCAACACAGATCCACAGTCACTCTGGCTGCTTCTTCCAGGCATGAAGGTCTCTTTTCTACACAAGCTGCTTGCCTCACTCAACGGCCTTGGAGTGAGTGGCCCAAAACTGAACCCAGTGTTCCAGACGTGGGACACAGCAGAATCAGAAGATGAGGAGCTAGAGAAGATATAACTCATGGAGCCCATACACAAAGCCAAGCTCTTCTCTGCCCTTTTAATTCCTGGCTGAGAAGAGAGGTCAAACTCCCTTGATCTGTGCCCAAGCAGAGCTAAGGACCCACCCAAGCCATGCTTTTGGACTTTCCAGATTCAATTCAGGCTTCATTTTGGTCTCTGTGTGTCAGAGTCTGCCACACAGGCAGGAAAACTCAACCTGCAGAACCTAAAATGCCAGAACTGCCAGCCCAGGGTTTTCCAGCTGCCTCTCACCTCCCATCCTTTGCTTGCTGCCTGCTGGGTTATGCAACCCTGGGGACATATCCTGCTCTTCTCACCCTCCCCGAGGCCACATCCACCATCTCCTACTAAGAAGGCAAGGAGAAGCAGGCCAAAAGCTCCTTGTGATGATTGCCCTGAGCAACTTTAGCTAATGAGCTATTCTCAGCCCTGGGTGTCAGCTTCCTGTGTGACCTTAGCCAGGAACATTCCTTGCCTGGACAAGCAGCAGGAAGCCCTGGCCCTGGTGTCTCAAACCCCCCCACGATGGGGGCTCTCTGCTGCCCAAGGGCTGGACCTTGTGCTCTTGATTTCCCACACCCTACTCACCCAGCAACCCTCAACCCTTGGGTCAGAGCTTGGCTAATTCGTGCTGGCCCAGCTTCACCCCTCCCCAGCAGTCAGCCAGGTGCTGCAGCTGGAGGGGAGAGGAGCTGAGAGAGCTTTGCCTGCTTGCAGGACTCAGGGCTTCAGCTGAGCTGTCTTTGGAGAAAAGATTCCCTTCTTAAAGCAGAAAAATCAGGGGCATTGGCTCCAGCTGAGCTGAAGGAGTGAAAACTGCAGATCCAAGGTCTTGATTCAGCTTCTAGACACTGAGGACCCTAAAGAAGCCTCTTCTCTGCCCCTGACACACTGGTCCCTGGTCTAACAGCTGTTACAGACCTGTCCTACAGCTCAAGTCACTCTGCATGGGGCAAGGACAACCCCTGAGCAACCTTCTGTAGCTCCAGATGTCCCTGCAGGTGGCTGGACAAGACAACCTTTGAGGGTCCCTTCCAACCCGATGCATTCTGTGACTCTAAGAAGATTGAGTAGGACTCAGGGGCTGACATTCCTGTAGGAGAGAAGGTATTAGGCAGCAAGAGGAGAGCCTGTGGGAAGCAGGGGGATGCCTGCATTCTCCCACAGGCATGGTTAGGTGTGGCAGCATCCCTGCCTTTCTCCCTAAGGGCAAGGCCAAGGAGCAATGGATGGAAGCTGCAGCACAGGAGGAGGCAAATTCTTCCCTGGAAGGGTCCCAGAGCACTGGCACAGGCTGCCCAGAGAGGTTGTGGAGTCTTCTCCTTCTCTGGAGCCTTTCCAGACCTGTCTGGATGTGTTCCTGTGTGAGCTGAGCTAGATTGGGTGGTGCTGCTTTGGCAGGGGCGGGGTTGGACTCGATGATCTCTTTGGGTCCCTTCCAACCCCTGACATCCTGTGATGCTGTGATCCCACCCTTGCCCCCCTGGCAGGCCACCATACGTACTGGTCTTCCAGGCATCTGGAGCTTGCAGGTCGGAGGTCTTCACTGCCCAGGATGCAAAGGCACAGAAGACAAGGCACATGTCTTTGTGGGTCAGTGCCAAGGGAACCTCTGGCCCCCCTGTGAGAAGAAGAGCACAAGGCTTGAGGGTCTGATGCTGCCTCCTCTGCCACAGCAGGCTCAGCTCCCTCTGGGGCAGCAGGACCCCTGCACCCTCACAGAAATACATCCCCTTGGTCGAGTCAAACATGTCTGTTTAGGACTCAGGTAAGGAGAGGCACCCATTGTTCATCCCTCAGTCTGACATTTTGAGAGCCCAGGGCAAGTATTTGTGAGGCAGAGTCAGTACAGGAGATACCTCCAAGACCTGGCACGGTCAGTAGATGAGATGTCTGCAGGACCTCTGCCTCATCCACCTCCCTGCACCTCTTTCCCAGGTCTGGGGAGTAGATTGAGGGTTTAGCAGTTCCTGGGGTGGCTGCTGATGCTCTGGGGGCTGCAGGCAGGCTCCTGTGGGCAAGGTCCCCTTCCTGCAAGATGCAGGCAGCTCCAGGGCAACACACATGCTGCTGAGGGACAGCAAGGAGGGCAGGAGGGCAGGAGGACAGGGAATGGATTGAAGCTTGAGGAGGGAAGATTTAGACCGGAGATGAGGAATAAATTCTTGACAGTGAGGCTGGGGAGACACTGGCACAGGTTGCCCAGAGAGGCTGTGGATGCCTCCTCCCTGGAGGTGTTCAAGGCCAGGTTGGATGGGACCTCGAGCAGCCTGGGCTGGTGGGAGGTGTCCCTGCCCATAGCAGAGGAGTTGGGTTTGAAGGTCCCTTCCAACTCAACCCATTTTACAAATCTCTCCATGGATCCTACCTCACTCCTACCACCTGCTAGGTGCAGGGAGGGAGACAAGCCTGAGTGCTTTCCATTTCTTCCTCTGCTGGAGTTCCAGCCTGGCACAGCTTGAAGAGGTGCTGCAAGAGGAGGTTATTTTTGCTCCTCTATTTGTCTGAGCAGGCTTTTCATTAGAGCTGGCTTATTAATTAGCCACCACCATGGCAAAGGGTTTTTTTCTCTGTGCAAACAGGCTGGGAGCTCCATTTGGAGGCAGCCCCTCGGGACGAGCCATTCACTGTTTGGTTTTAGTATTAGCTATGAGGCACTGTGGCCATGAGCATCAGAGAAGCCTGGAGGTCAAGGTGTTGGAGGTCCTCCTGGGTCAGACTTGCTCCCCTTTCAGCCTCATCTCTCTTGCCTGCCTCAGGTGACCTCTGAGGTCTCTGCAGGGTGTTTCTCAAACTGGTGTCTGCCCTAAAGTCTTTCTCACCTCTTTCAGTTGGAAGCCTTGGGCATGCCCTACCCCCTGCACACCTTTTCCACCCCCATCAACTATCAGCGCAGCCTGCACAGGGCAGCAGCTGAGCAGCCCTTGCCTTATCTCAAGGGCAGGAGGTCTTTGGCACAGAAGGGGATTTGCTGCTCTGCCTCCCATTCCCGGGTCAGAAGCGGAGCTTTGTGGTGCTGCAGGCAGTTGGAGAGCTCTGGGGCGGGAGGTTCCTCTCTCTGCCTGCTGCACTGACACCAGCCACGCCGAATTCATCCTCTCTGCCTCAGCAAGTTCTCCCTGGCCAGAGCTCAGAAGAACATCTGCAGCGAGCTGTACCAACTCAGGCAGGACAGGGACTGCAGGCCAGCCTGGGGTTCAGCCTGTTGCCTGCACGCTGCCAGGAGGCTGTGGGGGGCAAAGCAAGTTATGGATGGCCAATCCCTAGACTGCAGCACTGGGAGCCGGCCAGGACAGCCTGAGCATCGCAGCAAGCCACAGCCACAGGGCATCGCATGCTGGTGGCAGCCCAGGGCAAGGTGAAGGTGCCAGGGGTGTGACATCAGACCCACTAGCCCTGGCACAGCCCACCAAAAAGCTCCTGTGGGCCAGGTGGCCTCGATGCCACCACAGCTGGAGCAGGGATGGGCCAGAGCTGGCTGCCAGGCTGCCCGAGGAGCGGCAGGAGCAGGGGAGAGCAGGCAAGGCAGAGGCAGAGGCAGAGGCAGAGGCAGAGGCAGAGGCAGAGGCAGAGGCAGAGGCAGAGGCAGAGGCAGAGGCAGAGGCAGAGGCAGAGGCAGAGGCAGAGGCAGAGGCAGAGGCAGAGCTGCGTGCCCGGCGAGCAGGAAGGAGCAGAGCTTTACCTCTCAGCGCAAGGGCCATGTCCACACCTTCTGCCTGTGCCTGCCCCGGCGGCGCCAGCGGGACCAGGGAGAGCTTCTCTCCAGATCCCTTCCGCAGGAAAGCCTGAGGGGCTGGCGCTGGACCTCCCACCAGGTGCCTTTGCAGGAGGGACTTCAAAGCCCCCACGGCTCTCTTCACCTCGGAGGCTGGAGCGACCGAGAAAATCCTCCTCCAGCCCACCCTGCGGCCAGGCCCATCTCGGAAGAAGTGCTGGTAGACCTCGGGGACTGAGATAAGCAGAGAGTCTCTGCCTGCAGCCGAGCTGGGCTCCCCCGACTGCAGCCCAGCCTGGCCCAAGCTGCTGAGCTTCTTTCGCTTCCTGTCTTTGCCCTTGGATTTTTTCCTGTTTCCTTCGGGTTCGTTGAAAAAATATTCATAGAGTTCAGGCAAGGATATTTCCCTTTCCAAGGGAGTCTTCTCCTCTTCCACGGAGCTCCACATTTCTTCCTCTTCTCCTTGGGAGTCACAGAACATGTAGTCGTACATCTCGGGCCAAGTCACGTCCAGGGTGTCTGCCCTTGCCGGGGCCTCAGCTGCAAAGCAAGAGGGGCCCAGCTCCTCGGGGACCACGGCTGCAGGCCCCCCACAAGCTCCCCCAGCAGCATCCCCTCCAGAAGGCACCACTATCTTGGGATGGAGAGGCTCCTGGTGTGCAGCATCCCATCCAGGAGCCACCACTCTCCTGGGCAGGGGAGGCTCCTGGGGTGCAGCACATGCTCCAGAAGCCAATGCACTCTTGGGTTTGGGAAGCTCCTGAGGTGCAGCACATGCTCCAGAAGCCACCACACTCTTGGGCTGGGGAGGCTCCTGGGGTGCAGCATCCCCTTCAGAAGCCATCAAACTCTTGGGTTTGGGAAGCTCCTGGGATGCAGCACATGCTCCAGAAGCCACCACACTCCTGGGTTGGGGAGGCTCCAGGGATGTAGTATCCCCTCCAGAAGCCACCACACTCTTGGGCTGGGGAGGCTCCAGGGGTGCTGTATCCCCTCCAGAAGGCACCAGACTCTCGGGCTGGGGAAGCTCCTGGGGTGCCTCCTGGCATGCCTCTGCCAGGGGAGCCGCAGCCTGGCTGGCAGGGACAGCTGGCACATTGTCACGTACGCCCAGGCCACCAGCCTGTCCCGGCTTTGACTGCTTGGTGGCTTTTGCCTTCCCCTGGGGCTGTGTCGCTGCCTCCTTCGCCTTCTGCTTCAGAGGAGCGCTGGTGTCTGGCTCAGCCTCATGGGTGCCAGGGCTGGGCAGTGGCTGCTTGCTGTCGGCTGCCTCCTGGCTGCCCAGCCTCACCAGGGCTGGCTTGGCTGCCTTCTCCTTCGCTTTGCTCTTGCGTGGGGACAGCGGCGAGCTCAGAGGCGTCTTCGCAGCTCCGCCAGCCCCTTGTGCCACCACCCCGGCAGGCTCCCTGTCCCCTTGGGCGCCGTCCCCAGCGGCGCCGGCTCCGCGCTGCTTGCGGCTCTTTCTCGACTGTCCTGGCACCTTGGGCCTCACCACGTCGGGGGAGCTGGGCTCGGTGCCGGTTCTCTCCCGCGCCGGGGACCCGGGCGCTTTGGGGACAGTCTCCGGTGCCGGCCCCGGCGGGGGGTCACGCAGGGGTTCTTGCACCTCCGGATCCGAACGGGGTGCGCCGCTGCCGAAGCTTTTCCTGGCTGAAGCCTTCGGGGAGGCGGCCGGTGCCGGCAAGCTGTCCTGCAGGGGAGCCTCCGGCTGTGCCCCCGCTTTGCCGTGGGGCTGTGCCCCTCCCGTGCCCCCTGGCTGCCCGGGGCCGCTGGCTCCGGCCGCCTGCCGCCCGGGATGCTCCATGGCCTGGCTGCCGCCGGCTGCTCCTTTCTCCGCCGCCGCCGCTTCACGTGCTGCGTCCTGCCCCGGGCTGCTCTGGGCTGTGCCAGCGGCCGGGCTGGAGGGGCAGGGGGGCTGCCTGCCCTGGGCGCTGGGCATCGGGCTGGGCGAAGGGCGGGCGGGCTCGCCGCCGTCGCACAGAAACCTGCCGACGGAGCCCAGCTCCGCTTCGTCCTCGCTGCCCGACAGCAGCTCCGGCGAGGAGAGGTGCCCGGCGGCGGGGCAGCGCCGGGAGGCGGCTCCGGGCAGCCCACGTGGGGACGAGGCGGCCGTGCCAAGCTCTGGCCCGCTGCCCGCTGCGGGCTGCCCGTCGGTGCCGGCGCGGCAGTCCCTGCCCGACACTGCGTCCCCTTGCTCAATGTCACTGAGACACTGCTCCTCGGNGGGGGTGGGGGGAGATCAGGGTCTGAGGAGGGGGGCACCAGAATCAGCAGACCTAGCTGAGGTGCGTGCCCCTTTAACCCTTTCCTTCCAGGTTCCTGCCTGCCTTCGCTGGCATCTGCTCGTTTCCAGCTGCAACCAGGGCAGGCTGAGCAGGACAGCATCCCTGTGCCGCACCATAACCCAGCCAGCACTTGGAGAGACCACTACTACCCCCCTCAGGTCCCTTCTGCACAGCAGCAGAGAGGGGTTGGGATTCTCTCGCAGCAGCATCATTCCTCACACGCCCCTGTCCTGCTCCTCTCGCCTGCGACCCATCAAAAACCCCTGGAGGATTTATGCTCCCGAGCACTCCTGCTGCCACAGCACCGTGCATGAAGGTGGCATTGAAGCACAGCCCAGACAAAGACGTTCCAGCAAGCCACAGCAGCCCCTTCCATACCCTTGGCTCTGGGGAGGGAGATGCAACAAGTGCCCAAAAGCAGGAGAGGAAGCAGAGATCACAAAGGTGCATCCTACCTGTGCCACAGCCTAAGGTGGTGATGGGGCCATGCAGAGAGCCACGCGAGAAAATCCTCCCAGCACACCATGATGCTGTCCCCTTGACGGGGGCAGAGAGCTCAGCTCCAGCACAGATCCATTCAGGGGCTAAAAATAGACATTTCCCCCTCCACACACACACCTCCCTCCCCAGGGTGTCATTTGAGATCCTGGTGTGATGGGTTCAGAGAGGGCAGGTCCATATATAGAAGCTGGTGGGGCAGATACGAAGGTGCCAGCCAATGCCTTTCTGTCTCACAGCCTCTGGGGGCTCTGGGACCACTTCTGGTGCCCACTGCTGGCTTCTGACCTCTGCCTGGGGTCGTCCCATGGGATGGCCAGCAGAGAAGGAGCTCACAGCCCTTAGCACACGATGGAGCACGACACATGGCAGTGTCTGTCCTTGTTTCAACATAGCCACCTCTTTGCCTCAACCTGCAAAGCTTTGTCACCCATTTCTAGGGTGACAAAACCATGCCTCAGGGTTCTTCACCTGTGGATAGCAATCCTAGGGCTGCCAGCCTACTGTGGATCTGCATCAAAAGACCACGGCCAGCATCGTGGCCTCCTGACAAACCTTCTGTGGTGCATGGCAGCCACCCCCCGCCCCACCCAGCAGCATCTGGTGCAGATGGCAGAGGAGACATTAAGGGTGAGCCTGGCATGAGGGAGTTACAGGGGAAGCAACCATCTGAGGGTGGCCTGGTGGGTCAGCAACCAGAGCCTGAAATAGCCCTCAGCTCCTACGAGCCCTGGAGCCTGCCTCCCACCACATGCCCTCCCCTCTCCTGGGCACCAGAAATAGATGCCCTGAAGTAGCTGCCTGCAGCAGTGCCTCTGACCAGTAGCCCGAGCCCAGCTCCAGGCCCTGCTGCCCCAAGAGGGACCAGCACTGCCCAGAGGCTCCAGCCACCCCTTCTGCTCACCAGGCTGCAGTAGAGCCCCGGCTGGAGGCTGCCAGCTGCGTGGATGTTGTGGGCACGGAGAGGGACCCCGAGCTTGGCACCCCCTTGGGGGGGCAGGGGGTGCTGCCCACGCTGCTCTGCATGCTCCAAGCAGCCTGGGGGGGCAGCACCCAGCTCCTGGCCGGCAGGCTGGAGGGCAGCTGGGTGCCTGGCCCTGCTCAGCACCCACCATCCAGCGGGAAGGAAGCTCCCCGGCGTGGCTGCCTGCCCGCACTGCAGTGCCAGGGAGGCAGGCAGGAGCCTGCAGCCCAGCAGCAGCTGCAGCCGCAGGCACTGCCCTACGCCGCCGGCTTAAACGTCGAGCAGGACGAGTTTCCTTTCTTTCCTCTCCCTCTGCTCCCCACTGACGCAGGCAGGGAGCCCGCTGAGCCCAGAAAACGGGGAAGGAAAGAGCTCTGCTGTCTTCCCATCCTATCTCATCGCTGATCTGGATACACCCTCCTGCCTCCCGCCCCCCTCCAGCCCCTTCGCAGCCTCTCGCAGCCGCAGAAGGGAAACCAACTGCTTCCTCTTCTTGGCTGCTCTCAACTTCCTTCCCTTTGAGCCCAGCAGCCAGGGTTAGTCAGAAGGAAAAATAAAAAAAAAAAAAAAAAACAAACAACTTTAAACTCTGCCTCGCAAACCACAGCAGAGAACATAAAAGAGCCAGAGGCAGCGAGAGGGTCCAGGGCAGGGCTGTGAGGATGCTGAGGGGACTGCAGCACTGCCTGGGGAGGAGAGGCTGAGGGACCTGGGGCTGATCAGGCTGCAGAAGAGAAGGCTGAGAGGTGATTGAATCAATGCTTATCAATATCTGAGGGCTGGGGGTGAGGAGGGAGGGGACAGGCTCTGCTCACTGCTCCCTAGGATAGGCCAAGGAGCAATGGATGGAAGCTGCAGCACAGGAGGTTGCAGCTCAACACAAGAGGCAACTTCTTGCCTGTGTGGGTCCCAGAGCACTGGCACAGGCTGCCTAGGGAGGCTGTGGAGCCTTCAGGGCCTGTCTGGATGCATTCCTGTGTGCCCTGGTGCTGCTCTGGCACGGGGGGGTTGGACTCAGTGAGCTCTTTGGGTCCCTTCCAGCCCCTGACTCCCTGCGATGCTGTGAGCTGGAAGCCAGCAGCGGCCCCTGCGTTATCAGTGCTGCATTTAGAGCCAGCTCTGGGGCAGCAAACCCCGACAGGCACTGCCCACACCCCCACCGCGGGTCCCACACAATCAACTCCTGCAGCGCAGCAGACATCCAAGTATTTATTGGGCTGCCCCCGGGGTGAAGCCCACACACGGTCCTTAGGGGGGGGATTCGCACATCTGCCAGCGCTTCCCTGCCCTCTCCTGGGGGCGGGTGGGGAGGGGGGACCACGAATGCAGGGTGTGGAAGCTGAAGGGCAGGGCTGGCTGCCACAGGAGGGCATCCAGCAGCCGGGACACAGCCTCTCTGGTTACCTTCTGGCGTGTGCTTGCCCTGAGCCTGAGCCTCTGTGGGACTGCAGCCTCCTGCCCTGCCAGGGCAGCTGGTGCCAGGCGGTGGGAGGCTGCTCCAGCACCTCCAGCCCAACGTGACCACCTGCTGAGCCACGGGGAAGGTGGGCACAGGCTCACCACCACCACCACCTCCTCTATTGACTGTTTGGTATTAAGGACATCATATAAATAACTAATGTCAACGTGAAATTAGAGAAGGGCCTGAAATAAGGCAGCAGATGAGGCCCCTCTCTGCCTGGTGGGAGAAAGAGCTGGAGTCAGGGCATGGAGCTGGGTGGGAATGCCAGGGGAGGGCACTTCCTTTGGCACAGAGAACCCTCCTGTGGCTTCAGGCTCCACCTTGGGTACTCCAAGTGTAAAGGGGCTCCAGCAGACAGGCAGGGAGGAAAGGAGCTGTCAGAGCTGTATGAAACAGGGCTCTAAGATAAGAAAAATCCAGTTGGGAAAAATTCTGCCTTCACAGAGCTTTTAAAATCACACCATCAGCAGTGGGGAAGGAGGGGGGAGTCTGGGCTGAACTCACTGCCAAGGCAAGGCAGACAATGCAGAGAAATGTGGGTTTGATTACAAACACATCCTCCCTGCCCTAATCTAGCTCCATCACATGCTGTGTGTGAGGCTGGGGGAGGGAGGGAGTGATGAGCCTGCAAGTAAGAGCAGTGGAGACCAAAACCTAACCAATCAACCTACCAGAATGGGAAGAGAAGCATGTCCACAGCTTCAGAAGCTCAGGCTGGGTTGGTCCCTGCTGTTTGCCACTTGCCTGGGCCAGGCAGCTCTGTTTGTGGCTGTTCCCTCAGGCTTTGGGTTGCTCATCATCCTTCAGCGTCAGGCACTGGTGCTGTGTGGCCCTCCTGTGCCTGCCTCTGGCTGATCCCTGCACTCTGGGCTCCTGCAGCAGCCTTTCCCTCTTCTGATCTTTCCCCTGGTCCGATTCATCCAAGTAACTGGAAGGAAATGGCCTCAAGTTGCACCAGGGGAGCTTAGGTTGGAGATCAGGAAAAAAGATTCCTTGCTGCAAGAGTGGTCAGGCACTGGCACAGGCTGCCCAGGGAGGTGGTGGAGTCCTCATCCCCGGGGGTGTTCGAGAAACCTGTGGCCATGGATTGTTGGGCATGGTGGTGCTGGGTTGATGGTTGGGCTTGCTCCTAGGGGTCTTGCCCAACCTTAATGATTCTAAGAGCCTTCAGGATCTGCCACCTGATTGCTTCCATGCTCCTCCTCTCCCATAGACTCCTGTGAGCTGCAATCTGCTCAGCTGTTCTGTGTCCAGGAGCAGGGAGTGCTGAGCTGCTCAGCTCCAGCTTTGACCTTCCACCACTAAGAGCCACGAGAACCTCCCTCGTGATGGAGACAGAGCAAAAGAAGCCACAGAGAAAGCCTGGAAGTCACAGTTCCTCCAGGCTGAGGAAGGGGTTAAGTCTGCATTGAAACTGAGAGTGCAGTGAAGCTGTAACCACCAGTCTGGTTTTGCTGGTTTGGGGGCAGGTGAGTGGCTAGGAGTTAGCACCCCCAAACCATGAGAGGTCTGCATTGTTTTTTTCACCTAAAAACCTTCAACTGTTTAGGTTTGGGGGTTGGGGTTGGGTTTTTTTGGTTTTTTTTTGCCTGAAACTCACTCCCCAGGCTCTCTTAAAATTCAGGTCCATGCTCCCTGGGCTGCCAGCAGCAGGCTCACTCAAAGGTCAGCCTTAGCTGACTTGAAACTCAGCCCGCACTCGCCTGAAACTCTGCCAAGCTCTTCCCAAAGCCTTGTATCCTGGCCTCAGTTTCGGGTTGCTAATCCAAGTCTCTGCTGGGTTTCAGGTTTCTCTGCAAGCTTTGGCTTTGCTCTACACAAGAATAGCCTCAGGCCACAGAGAGGCTGCTGGCTGGACCCTTTCCTGCTGGGGGCATGGGGACAGCAGGCAGCCACCCTGGGTGCCAAGAATGAGGAGGCAGAGCAAGGAGGGCACACAGCTGCCTTTGGAGGCACAGCACAGAGGCGAGCCCAGGATCACAGCATTGGTTGGGTTAGAAGAGGACTTTCAGATCTTCAAGCCCAACCTTTAACCCAGCACTGCCAGGGCACCACCAAACCTTAGAATCACAGAGACACAATCACAGAGTCGTAGAATCCAAGAATCACAGAATAACACAATCATAGAATCACAGAATCACAGAGTCAGTCAGGATCAGCACCACATCTCTATGGCTCTGAAACCCCTCCAGGGATGAGGACTCCACAACCTCCCTGGGCAACCTGTGCCAGTGTCTCACCACCCTCACTGCAAACAACTTCCTCCTCACATCCAGTTTCAGTCTCCCCTCTGCCACTTCAAACCCATTCCTCCTCCTCCTGTCATTATAAGACCTTGTCAATAGTCCCTCCCCAGCCTTCCTGTAGCCCCTTTCAGATTCTGGAAGGCCACTCCAAGGTCTTCTGGAAGCCTTCTCTTCTCCCCTGTGCTCACTGCCATGAGCCAGACCACACCATGCCAAGCTTCCTGCAGATAAAGCCAAGATCTGTGCAGATAAAGCTACTCTGCTTCATTTTTGTTTGCTGTGAATCTTCACAAGAGGTTGCTGAGCTGAAGTTCCACCTTGCAGGCCTGAGACTCCCAGCACAGGACCGGGGCTTTCACCTGTGGAACTCATTTTCCCTGCCATTTCCACTAGATGTCACTTCCAGCCAGAAAGTTAAGAGTTTCCCCTAGGTTTTTAACCTCCTCCTGATCTGCAGGTCTGTGTTAATCCTTGGGGGGGGGAAAAAAATGGTCTTAGATATCCAGGACATGAAGACTGTGATGGTATTAGAGCAGTCAGGGTTGGCAGGCTGCAGGGAAGGGTCGCAGGGGGAGCTGACATCTCCTGAGCATCCCATCCAGCTGCTGCGATGCCTCTAGGGGAAGGGGCAGAGGCAGGCTCAGGAAGGGTGGAGGAGCAGCACTCCCTGCGTGTTGGGAGTCCCTGCAGGCAGTGCTGCCTGCTGCAGCAGCAGATGTGCAGCGATGCAGGCAGGTGGGTCACCAGCTGCCACCTGTGAGTGTCTGCATCTTGGAGCCAGGCAGCAGCTCTGCCTTCCCCAGGCGCCCTGGGGCTGAGGCTTGCTCTGCCTCTGCGCATGGTGGCACAAGAGCAGCTTGGCCCTGAGTGGGGGCTCAGAGGCTTCGCTGCAAGCCCAGCAGTCTCCTGACCCTGAGGTCACAGCATGGCCTGGGGCCAGGGCAACTCCAAGCTCTCCAGACAGCAACAAAAATCACTGGCATCTCCAGCTCGGTGCCAAGGCAGCTGCCTGCCTCATCTCACCAGCGCTGCCTCAGACCTCTCCTTCAGGGCTCTTCTTCCCAGAGGGCTGCAGCAGCCCAGGGCATGGCTTGAGCCTCACCTTAAACTCACCCCACCAACTGCTGCCCGTGCCCCATGGCCTGCTCCACCCCTGCTCCACGAGAGCTGCCTGAGCCTAGCAGGGAAGCAAGTGGGATTGCATCTCTGGCTTCTGGGATCAGGCTCTCTGCAAGGCAAATGCCATCGCAGCTGCTGCTTCCAGATAAAGGTTTAACTCTGTGCTCAGCAAAACAAAACAACACCCACCCTCCCAAAAAAAAATACCAAAAAACAAACCCACCAACACAAAAACTCCAACCCCTCCCCGCCCCCCAAAAAAAGCCCCCCCAAGATATTTCCATCTATCCATAGAACCATGGAATGCCAGGGGTTGGAAGATCAACAAGCCCAATCCCCCTAGCAAATCAGCATCACCTATAGAATCACAGAATCATAGAATCAGCCAGGGTTGGAAGTGATCCCCAAAAGACATCTTGCAAGCTCCTGTTGATGTCTCACTGCCTCACTGCACAACACTTTGCCCATGGCCCTGGGGTCTGCTTTTCATAGAGTCCAGTCGGGGTAGAAGGGACCACAAGGATCATCCAGTCCCAACCCCCCTGCCATGCCCAGGGACACCTCACACTAGATCAGGCTGTCCACAGCCTCTGCCAGGCTGGCTGCAAACACCTCCAGGGAAGAGGCTTCCACCACCTCCCTGGGCAACCCCTGCCAGGCTCTCAGCTCCATCATGCTGAAGAACTTCTTTCCAACATCCAGTCTGACTCTCCCCATTTCCAGCTTTGCTCCATTGCCCTCAGTCCTCTCCCTACCTGACAGCCTAAGGAGTCCCTCCCCAGCTTTCTTGTAGCCCCCTTCAGATACTGCAAGGCCACAGTAAGGTCACCCTGGAGCCTTCTCCTCTGCAGACTGCACAGCCCCAACTGCCTCAGTCCCTTCTTATATAATGGTAGGGGTTGGAAGGGACATCTCTGGAGGTACTGGACTCAATGATACAATTGTGCAGGAACACATCCAGACAGGCAAACCCAGAGGGGGATGAAGAGGTCCTGAGACCCATGCAGTAAAAAGCATAAAGTAAAAGGCTGAGGGAGCCTGAGCTGCTGACTCGGCTCACCTCTTTGGGTGTTGTTTTTCTCCAGCACTCAGCATTTAGGTGTGAAGGAGAGAGGCTGATTGGGATGGGGAGGCAGTGCTGGTCAGCAGGGAGATCCTGGCCCTTGGGGAGCAAGAGCAAGCTCCAGGAGGAGGCATGGAAGAAGAGAAGGACTTGAGGCTGTCTCCCGGAGCATCAGCTCGGTGAAGCTCTCCTCTCCCCCTCCCCTCCCCACCCTGGCCGGGGGCCTGGAGAGGGCAACGGTAGCAGGACCTGCAGCCACAGCTCCGCTGCCGTGGCCAAGGGGCTGATTCATTACTTTTCGGGTTGAAAGGGCCTCCCCTCCCACCCCCAAATGTAAGCTGTTCCACATCTGCAGGACCCTCGAGGTCCCAGGTTCGCCACCCCTCTGCCGCCCACCCCCTCCGGCACTGCCGCTGCTGGCAGCCGAGCGGGGCAGGGAGGTTTGTGTTATTCTAACTCCTGCATCTCGGCCACTGCGCTGAGCTCAGCCCACCCACTGCCAGCAGCTTCAAAGCGGAGAGGAGAGGTCAGGTTGCAAGCACAACAGACAGCAGTAGCTCCTTGCACAGGGCTGCTCCGCTCACCCTCTCTCCCCAGGGCCGGGAGAGCCCCGCAGCAAACAGGCTCCAGAGCTCCAGAGAGGTTTCTGCCTTCTGCAGCGCTCCAGTCTGGCTTGAATTAAAGCAGCCGTGAAGAGCTGATGACATTAACCCTCTGAGGGCCGAGGCTGGAAGCTGGGAATGCCACCACACGCAGAGCTGCAGGCTGCTCTGCCCGTGGGAAGTGCTGCCAGAGGTCCCACGGAGGTGCCAGCACTGCTGCCTGCAGCACCTGTGCCAGCTGCTCAGGAGGGACCTGTGCCAGGCACAGCATCACAGAGTGGCAGGGGCTGGAAGGGACTTCTGGAGACCATCTAAGTTTAGATCATCTCTCTGGGCAGCCTGGTCTAGCTGAACATGTCCCTGCTGGCTGCAGGGGCTGGACTAGATGACCTTTGGAAGTCCCCTCCAGCCTGGACCATTCTGTGGTTCTGTGACCTAGTCCAACCCCCTTACTAAAAGCAGGAGCACCCAGAGCAGCTTGCCCAGGACCACAGTGCCCAGGGTGGGGTTGGAATCTCTCCTGAAAAGGAGGCTCCACAACCTCTCTGGGCAGCCTGCTCCAGGGCTCCAGTGCCCTGACAGTGAAGAAGCTCTTCCTAAGGTTCAGATGCACTCTGCAGGCTGATCCCCAGAGCCTGAGGACTCCAAATGCCACTGTCAAAAAAGCTAAAGCTGGCTGCAAGTTGAAGGCTCCCAAGGACCCAGCTGCATGGTTCACCTGCTTCTGCCTTCCCTCACCTGTGAATTAAAGGCCCCAACCCTCTGAGCAGCTCTGTCCAGGGACTTTGGGGGCTCACACACACACACATTTTGAGTACAAAAGCCCTACAGAAGATGATGGCCAGGAGAAGCACAACCACTTGGTCCTCATCTCCTCAGGCTGAAGGTCTCTGAGACAAGATTTGGATTAGAGCTGGGCCAGCAGCACAACAGCAGCTCCTGTTTCTCCATGCGAGTTGCCTGGGGCAGTCTGAGCACTTGGAGGTCTCCCAGCAGCTGGAGTAGAGCAGCAGGTGTAGACCCTGAGGTGGGACAGAGGAAGGAGCCTCCAGTGAGACCCTGGAGCAGGCTGTGGACGCCCCCACCCTGGAGATGTCCATGAGGCCAGGTTGCATAAGGACTTGAGCAACCTGGGGCTAGTCCTTGCCCGTGGCAGGGAGGGTTGGAAAGGTCCCTTCCTACCCAACCCCTTCTATGAATCTATTTACACCTCAGCAGCACCTCAAGCTCCTGCCTGCAGACAGGGGGAAAGGAGGGGGACTGATTCTGCTGGGAGAGCTCAGCACCAGGGCAGGAAAGCTGCATGGGACACGGAGCTAAGTCTTCAGAATCACTCTGCAGCAAAACCCTCCTGCAAGCAGCAACTTCTGCCCATCTCCTCCTCGCACCACACCTGGGCAGCCTGGTTTAGGGGCCACATTTCCCCCTCCCCATTCTAAGTGAAATCTTTCTCCCCCAACAAAACTGCTTAGCATTTGTATTTGCATGGCAGTTATTTGGGTTCTGGCTGGGGACTGGGTGTTTCTCAGCTGCTGAGTTCCTTTGCATGCTGCAAAAGGAAAATAAAAAAGAAAACAGAAAAAAAAAAAAAATTCTTGTGCTTCTCTGAAAAGGACTTAAGGTTGCATATCCTGGCCCGGGGTGATAAGGAGGATTTGTGGTTTTGCAGCTCCAGCCTGGCAAGGGCATAGAGAAGGCAGTTCCCATGCTCAAGAAAGTAGGTGGAAGCAGAGAATCGTTTGGGTGGGAAAGAGCCTTTGAAAGCATCAAGTCCAACCTCTGCCAAGGCTGGAGCTAAACCATGGCCCTCAGCACCACGTCTCTGGGGCTCTGAAACACCTCCAGGGGTGGGGATTCAACCATCTCCCTGGGCAGCCTGTGCCGAGAGTTTGAGAACCCTTCCAAGGAAGAATTTTCTTCTAATATCCAACCTAAACCTCCCCTGGCACAACCTGAGGCTATTTGCTCTCCTCCTATCTTCTGTTCTTTGGGAGAAGAGGCCAAGCCCCACCTGGCTCCAGCCTCCTATCAGTCAGCTGCAGAGAGCAATGAGCCCTGCCCTCAGCCTCCCTTTCTCCAGGCAGCAGACCCCCAGCTCCCTCAGCTGCTCCTCCCCAGCCCTCTTCCCCAGACCCTTCCCCACCTTCCTTGCTCTTCTTTGGCCCCACTCCAGCCCCTCGAGGTCCTTTTTTGGTGTAGAGAGTCCCAAAACTCAACCCATTACTCCAGGTGTGGCCTCACCAGTGCCAAGTCCAAGATGACAACCACCTCCTCAGTCCTAGATGAAGAGCTCTGGGATGTATTTTAGACCACCCCAGCCTTATTTTTTTTAAATTTTTTTTCTCCCCCATGACCTGGGGCTCCCTTTCTGTACCTCCAGCACCCTGGCTGTGTAGCAGGGGTGCAGCAGCTCCTTCCCCTGTCCACTGGCTGCCTTCTGCCCTCTGCACCCTGCCAAGCACAGCAAAGTGCCACTCTGGCCCGGAGCCTCCACTCTCTGCTGTAATAACAGTGCTAATAATAACGACAGCCCAGATGCACGGCACTAATGGAAACCTCTCTGCTACCTGGGGCTGCCAATGACTAATCTCTGCCCATTGATTCAGCAGCTGAGACCGAGCAGAAGAGGCGACAACAACTGCANGCCTATCCCTTCTCTCTCTTGGGTAGGATTCCTCTTTGCTTTGGTGGCCCAGATGATTCCACAAGCATGGCATTTCTAGCTTGCAATCCACCTCATCTGAAGGAAGTCCTGCCTGCAGCTCTGACCTAAACCCCAGCAGCCCTCCTCTGTGTGCAGCCCTGGGCTAAGACAGCAGGAGGAAGTCCTTCAGCAGCAGAGTGGTGGAATGCTGGAGCAGGTTGCCCAGAGATGTGGCTGAGGCCCCAGCCCCAGAGACATTCAAGAACCCCATCTAGGTGGAGATGTCCCTGCTCACTACAGAGGGGGTTGGACAAGGTCATAGAATCAATCAGGCAAGAGTGGAAGAGACCACAAGGAGCATCCAGTTCCAACCCCCCTGCCATGGGCAGGGACACCTCACACCAGATCAGAGCCTCACCCACAGCCTCAGCCAGCCTGGCTGCAAACACCTCCAGGGATGAGGCTTCCACCACCTCTCTGGGCAACCCCTGCCAGGCTCTCAAAGATGACCTTTGAGGGTCTCTTCCAAGCAGACGAATTCTGTGCCTCTGTGATTCTGTGTCTCTGGACACCCTGAGCCTCCTTTCCCCAGCCATAGGCAAGGAGCTGCTCTTGCTGACTGCTGGTGCCACACACCCCCATGTGCCCCATCCCTGCCCAGGAGCTGAGGGGGGCTCCTCGTGGGGCAGCCAGAGGTAATTGCCCAGGCAGCAGCCTGGAGCCAGGGGCAGGCGAGCGGCTGGGGAAAGCAGAGGCTGAAACAAGTCAGGCAGCAGCTGACTGCTCCTGCACCTTTTTATTTCCTCCCCTGGGGGGACAGAGGCTTAGAAACTCCCGGCATGGGAGCAGGGCTCCCCTCTTCTGGCATCTTAACAAGAAGCAGCTGCTGGAGGCAGAGTGAGGAATCACACAAGGAAAAAAGGCCCCCGCTGCATTAATTAAAGGTCAGGAGGCCATTCCAGAGGCTTCCCAATTACCTCTGGAAGAGTGTCGCTAATGTGAGATAATGATGTCATCCAGGCACTAATGAGGCAGGTTATCCAAACCCCGGGCCCCCCACGGCCACCCTCCCCAAGAGGATGTGTGATCACCACCAGCAGAGCAGCCAGAGGCACAAGGGCTGCTCTCCTCCCCCCTCTCCCTGCCCTCCACCTCTCTCTCTCCTTCCTCAAGGACCTGGCCCTGGCCAGCTGATGGAGCTGGGGGAGGCAGGAGGAGAAGCCAGAGCCCTCTTGGAGGGTTTTGTGCCGAGCAGCGTCCCGGCAAAGCCCCTTTCTCTCCCTCTGCACGGTGAATTGCTCCTCAGAAGCGATGTCAACAGGATATTGTTGGGCACTGACCCTGCTCCTTCCCGGCTCAGGCCAAACCCAGCCCCATTAGCGCTCCTTAATTGAACGTCATTTGGAGCTGCAAATCCTCCCCTCGGCGTGGAGAGCTCCAGCCCCTAAGCTGCTGGCGTCCCTGGGGAGCAAGGCTGATGGTGCTTCTCCTGCTCAGCACCAGATCCTTCCCGCTGGGAGGCAAAGCACCCCTTGGGCTCTACCCAGGCAGGGGAGATGCTGCCCCGCTGGGATGATTCCCTCCCCTCACACCTGAGCTCCAAGGGTGATGCCCTCCCAAGAGCTTCTCTCTCCGGTAAAACTGTGACTAGAGCAGCCCCGGGGGGGAGGTTCTTGGGTCAATATCGGGGTTAGGGACAGGTGGGAAAAAAAAAAAAAAGGTGTTGAAATGTTCAGTTCTCTGCCCCCTCTCTCTGCTGTGCTGCCTGTCTCAGTGCCCTGCCAGCTGAGTGTAAACTCCTCTTTGTCTTACAGCTCAGGCAGGAGGTAAGGAGACAAACCCCCTGCAACAGAGATTAAAGGGAGCCTGCAAATGGAGAGGGGGGAAAAAAAAAAAGAAGCCAAAAGCCACAGTGAGGCCAGGATGCTTCCAACCCAAAGGGGAGCCCTTCCCCAGCATCCCCTATCCCCAGGGGAATGCCAGAGGCTCCTTTTCCATCCCTGCAACTTTCATCTTCGGAACATCAAACCTCTGCACTGTGGCCAAATTGATCTGGCGAGGCAGGAGGGGAGGGTGGAGGAGAAGCTGCACAGTTGCATGAGCATATTCTCCAGGGTCCTGCAAAGCAGGCAGGGTTTCTGGTGACCAAGCTGCTGAAAAATTGATGCTTAGGGGAAAAAAAAAAAAAAAATCATGCTTCAAGAGAGAGAGAGGGAAGGGAAAGGAGGGAGGGAGAGCAATTCAGCACCCGCCCGGCTGCTCCCTCCTGAACACAAATGGATCCAGCACTGAATTCACCATGTGGCTCCTGGGAGGTGATTAGAGGTTATCAGCAGCTTCTCCTTGGCCTCTCCCTCTTGTTTCCTGCTGTTTGCTCAGGTAGTTTCTGCAGCAGCCCAGAGCCGTTCCCCCTGTGAGGCACTGTCCCAGGCCTCCTTTCTCTAGACCTGGCCTCCTGCCTTCCCAGATAATCTCTTTCAACTCAAAGCACTTTTTGCTTCCACCCAACTCAACAGCAGGAAAGCACAGAAGAAAGAACAAGGGCTAGCAAAGGAGGGCCACTGCCCTTCTCCTAAGCCTGCATGCCCTGCAGAGCTGCTGGAAGCCAGCTGGAAGGGCCAGAGCAGGAGAGAGGGAGGTGGGAGAAGTGATTCCTACCAGCACTGGAGCTAGGAAGATAGGAAACCTCTGCTACCTCCACATGGCTTCACCCAAGACCTCAGCAAAGCCCTCACAGTCCCACCCCAAGAAGCTGCTCCTGCAAATGGTGCATTGCAAACTGTGGTGAGCCACATCCCCAGAAGAGCTGCTCAGAACCCCTCACCCTGTCCCCAGCTCCCACTGAGCCCTTCCCCATGAGCACACACATAAAATGAGTGAAGTCTTTTGGAGCAAGAGCTGCCAGCTGCAATTTATCAGGCAGTGGGAACAGACAGCACACGACTGGAAGTGAGAGAGAGCATTTGCAAGAGGGTGGTGGTGGGGGGCGGAGGGAAAGGCAGAGGTGGAGGGAGCAGGAATCTCTGAGTTCTCCCAGGAAGAGAGAGAGAGAGAGCTGAGAAGTGCCAGGGTTATTNAGAAAAGAAAAGGAAAAAAGAAAAGAAAAGAAAAAACTTGTCAGTGTAAAATAAAAAAAAAAAATGGGCGTGAAAGAGAATAGAGATGAAAAGACTAAAAGCAGAGAGAGGAGGAGCTGAGGGTATGCTGGAGAGAAGGTGGCAGGAGCAGGAGAAGGCAGGGTTTGCTGCTAAGGAGCTTCCCTGCCCACCACAGGGATGCTGTTGGTTCCCCTGCCAGGCTGCAGCAGCCAAGGGGTGGGGTATTTTCCACTTGCCAGGAGGATTATATCTGCCGTAGGAATTCTGCTCCCATGGCTCCCCCAGGCTGGGTGGGATTTTTCCGTGCACTTGCAGATCAGGCTAAATCAACAACAAAACAAAACAAAAAAACCCAAAAGGAATTATTTTTTTTTACCACCACCCCCCCCCGAAGTGTAGCCCTAACCTGCAGTAAAGGGAAGAAACTGGGAAGGGCTGGAGCACTAAACCCTGACCTTTGCTAATCCACAGGCAATAACTCCAGGCGAGAAGAATGCTGCAGGCAATGTCAGACTTTGCTCTCCCTGTGGGCAGCATTTTTAACCTTAATAGCAGCCAGGCTTTCCTGTCAACTTGTAGGCAGCAGCTGTGTGGGTCAGGGAGTTGGCTGGCGGAGCTGCCGAGCTGTCAGCTGGCCCCGGGAGTTACTCACAACAGGGCAATTCCAGCAGCCATCCGGTGGGGGAGGCCACAGGGAGCTGGGACCTTTTTCGGGGCAGGGCTGTGATGTGCTGCTGCTGCTGCTGCTGGCTTCTCAGGGGACCTTAGCTGAGAACACGGCGCCTCCCTTTGCTTACTTCTTCGGTTTCTAAAAGCAGGATAATGAGGCTGAGACCTTGGAGATGTTACTATAAAAAAACAAAACAAAAAGACAAAACAAAAAACCAAAACCAACAAACCAACCCAACCCCATCCACTCCTGTAGCAACTGCAGTGGCTGCAGCAGGTTGGGAAGATGCTCTTGGTCCCAGCCAGACCGTGGATGTGCTGAGCACATTCCTTTCATCAGCTGTCAGCGCCAGGACCCTTCCCAAGCCAGCCAGAGCCCTGCTTCTGGCTCAAGCTTTCTGCTCCCCAGTGTCCCTCCTCAGCCCTAATGCAAATAAGAGGCTGTCACCAAGCAGCACTTTTATGCAAAGCCCTGCCTGCTGCAGCATACAAAATATCTCCTCGCTGAAACCCAAAGAAAATAAGAAAATGAAACTCCTCCAATAGCTGGCTGCAAAGATGAGGAACATCTGCATGCAAATCCATCCCCAGCCCTCCTCCCTTCCTGCCCAGCTCCCAGCACAGGGCAGCCACCGGCCCGTGGCAGAGGGCAGAAGCAGAGGTGCTCCAGGCACATGTTGGTCCATCTGTGCTGGCAGGTTTTCCTGTGGCAGGGGAAGGGGTTGCAGAGCTGTTTACACAACAAGCAAGAGGCAGATGGAGGGAGCTGGTGGTGTCCCAAGGCTTGCTCCAGCAGGACACACACACACACAATTCCCAGCTCTGTGCTGCTTGGTGACAAAAATCAAAGCCCTTCGTCCCAGCTGGGAGCACGGATGCAGGATTCCCACTTGGACACGCTGCAAGTTATGATCCCTGCCACTTAAAAAGGCAGAAGCAGACAGTCTGTGGCAGATGAGCAGATGTGCCTTGCTCCTGGGGCTCCAGGGCACAGCAAGATCTCACCTTGGCTTTGGCTTTCGCCCTGCCCCAGGACTGCCGCCCGGTAATTGGCATTGCTGCCCTCTGCCTGCAGCTCCTGCTCCATCCAGGGAAGGGCAAAGTGGAGATCACAGGATCATAGAATCATCAGTCAGGGTTGGAAGGGATCCACAAGGATCATCCAGCTCCAACCCCCCTGCCATGGGCAGGGACCCCCCTACCCTAGATCAGGCTGCCCACAGCCTCATCCAGATGACTCCTACATGCCTTGGCCCAGGTCGGTGCTGATAGACTTGCTTCCTTCGTGCCAGCTTCTGCAGACAAGGACTTGGCCTTCAGCTTTTGCAGCTGACTGGCTCCTTTGTCCTGCTATCTGCCTGGGAGCCTGGCTATAAATCTGGGGCAGGGTTTGCTTTCCTTCGGAACCCGCCACTGTCTTCTCCTTAAGCAGAAAATAAACACCGAGTCTGTCGCCTCTGAGTTATGGGGGAGTTTAGAGGCTCGCAAGTGTGAAAAAGTTAATTGCCTAACACTCCACTTAATCACCCTGAGCCTCCAGCGGCAAAACTCCTTCGGCTCCTCTGCAGAGCGCCGCTGCGAGCCGTGCCAGGGCCACCCCCACCCCAAGGGATGGCCTCTGTTAAACCCGGCAGAGAGGGCTGGGTGCTGACTGCGGCCAGCCGAGTGACGATGCCGCTGCAGGGTGCTGACCTGCTCCTGCCTCTGCTCACCGTGGCATGTGCCAGCTGGACTTTAGGCAACCACCCAGATTTTGCAATCCCACCCATGGCAGCTCTGGGCCCCAGACACAGGAGCTGGGAGGCTTTTGGAGCTCGTGTGGATTTGCACGAATCGGGGGGTGTGGCACAGACGGAGGACACTCGGTGGCTCTCTTTCAACTCCCTCAAGATATTAGCAAAGCCATCAGAGAGGGATGGATGCCTGCCAGGGACCCCCGGGGGGCCAGCAAGGTGCTGGCCGTGCTGATGTATGGAGCTTGCAGGCACTTCCCAGCCATAAAGCGAAATGCAAGCACTTGAGCTGCCCCAGGTGGATTCTCCCTTCCCAAACCACATTTTTCCTGTGGCCTCTGCATGCCCTCCAGGACTCCGTGCTCCGGAGGCTGGCACAGCAGTGCTTTGATCTGGTTTCATGCGGAGGCTTTAGGGAACCACAAAGCCCCCAGCATGGTGGGGGTTGGGAAGGGACTTCTGGAGATCATCCAGTCCAACCCTCCCGCTCCAGCAGGGGCACCCGCAGCAGCTTGCCCAGGATCGCAATGTGCAGGTGGATTTGGAGTCTCTCAGACTCCACAGCCTCTCTGGGCAGCCTGCTCCAGGGCTCCAGCAAAGTTTCTCCTTAAGTGAAACCTCCTGGGTTGCAGTTTGTGACCACTGCCCCTTGTCTTCTCACTGGACACCGGTGACACGAGCCTGGCCCCATCCTCTTGCCCCCTACCCTTTAGCTCTTGCTGATCGTTGCTCAGATCCCCTCCAGTCTCTCACAGAGATTCTCCAAGCCCCTCAGCATCATCTTCGATTCCCTCCTCCGGACTCTCCCCAGCAGCTCCCTGTCCCTCTTGAAGTGGAGAGCCCAGAACTGGTCCCGATCCTCTAGAATTGGCCTCAGTAAGGCAGAGAGAACCTCCCAGGAGCTGCTCTTTTATCCAGCCCAGCGCCAGGGCTGGGCTGGGCTGGGCTGGGCTGGGCTGGGCTGGGCTGGGGGGGCAGCGCGGGTGGTTGCTCCTGCTCCTGGTTCGCCTTAAGCAGAGGGCTAATGGGCTCCACGTGGAGGAAGAGCACAACTGTCAGGAGCCTGCCCGCAGTGGGTGAGCGGCAGGGATGCTGCAGCCGCCCGCAGCAGAGGCGCAGCAGAGCCAGCGGCGATGCCTCCCGGAGCCTGCCGCTCGCCGCCGTCCCTCTGCTCCCCCCCGGAGGAGCTGCGTCACCGGGAAGCTGTCGCCTTTCCCTGCCTGCCCTGGGTGGGATTAAGCCAGCTTCCCCCAGGAGCTGCCGCGGTTCAAAGCCGAGGAGCTCATCCTCCTTTTGAAGCCTGCGCCGCCCGTGCGGGCACACGTGAGGAGCCGCGGAGAGGGAGAGGCAGGATCGGGGCGGATGGGGGAGGCGGCAGGGGGAGGGATGGCAGAGAGGGCGCCCCGCAGGAGGAGGGCAGGCAGGAGCTGATGCTGCCGCCAGGCTCCAGCTCACAGCCTCACAGCATGTCAGAGGCTGGAAGGGACCCAAAGAGCTCATCCAGTCCAACACCCACCCTGCCACAGCAGGAGCATCCAAGCAACCTCAGAGCACACAGCAACACATCCAGACAGGGTCTGGAAAGGCTCCAGACAAGGAGACTCCACAACCTCTCTGGGCAGCCTGTGCCACTGCTCTGGGACCCACACAGGCAAGAAGTTGCCTCTTGTGTTGAGCTGCAACCTCCTGTGCTGCAGCTTCCATCCATTGCTCCTTGGCCTATGGCAGGAAGCAGTGAGCAGAGCCTGTCCCCCACCTCCTGACCCCCAGCCCTCAGAGATTGATAAACACTGATTCAATCCCCTCTCAGTCTTCTCTTCTCCAGCCTAAGCAGTCCCAGGTCCCTCAGCCTCTCCTCACCAGGCAGTGCTGCAGTCCCCTCATCATGCCTGTAGCCTTCACCTGGTCCTTTTCCAGCAGGTCCCTGTCTGCCTTTTAACCATCCCCACAAAGTGCCTTTGTGCCAGGCACTGCCCTGCACAGCTCAAGGAGATCAGGTTGGAAAAGAGCCTCAGGATCACCAAGTTCAACCTAGAACCCTACTCTACAAGATTCACCTTAAACCACGTCCCTGCAGGGCCAGAGTGACACAAATAAGTCTCTCTAAGTGACTAAAGGAGACACCTACCATATGGCCACTTAGCCACTGACACTCCTGATTTCATCTTCCTTCTGCTCCTCAGTGCCATCAATATTCTATCTTGTTGCCCACTTTGCCCAGCTGGGTGGCAGGAGCTTGCCCCACAGCAGTGCCCAGACAGCATCTGGCACAGCACAGATTTTGTCCACCAGTGCCAGAAGGAAATGTGAGCAGCAGCCCAGGAGCAGTGGCAGGGGAGGGGGAGGCTGGAAGGAGGAGATGTTTATTTCCAGACTTGGTATGGTGGCAGCTCCTTAGTGCTGGGGGAGCTACCTTCTAACCTAGGCCTGTGTTGCTCCATAGACCTTCATCAGGTAGCCTGCAAAAGGCTTCCAAAGCATTGCAGACCCCATGTTTGCTAGGAGGGCTGCAGGAGAGCCTGTCTGGTGGGACTGGGAACTGGACCTCAGTCCTGCCAGCTCCTGATCCTCAGAGCAGCAAGAGTTCTGTGGCACCCTAGTGCCCCACCTGCCTGCACCCTGAGCCCCTGCTCCTTTCACCACACAAGTGTCAGTCAGCCGTGGCCCCTGGGCACTGCCAGAAGCCACAGGAGAACTCTGAAAGCCAAATTTGCATCAGGGTCAACCAGGAAGGGGAAGGAAGGTGGCAAACTGGGCCACTGACTTGCACAAAGGCAGCTCCTCTCAGCTGCTGTAAGCTGTTCCTGCTCCACACTGCCAGCACAGAAAAGTGAAGCTGGGTTTTAATTGCACCCAAAGCATGGCACCAGATGAGCTCTGCCCTGTGTGACTCCTGCTCAGCACAGCCTGGCTCTAGAGTGCTCCCACAACCTCTCACACTGGTTTAGGTAAGCTCAGCCTACATCAGCTTGCCTCTGAAGTGATGCAGCCTTGCAGAGGGAGCTCAGCACTGATGCCTGGGGCCAAGCAGCAAAGGGGGAGGCCAGAAAATGTGTGGGGTGGAGGAGGATCTCTCCCACCAAGCTGCAGACTTCTCTTGACCAAGGCTTTGTTCTGCTTCCTCCCCTCCTCCCGGTCTGGCAGCTCTTTCCCAGGCACTGCTGGGTTACTTGTGGATGTTTGTCCCCTTCTCAGGCCAAGTGTGAAACGCTAATTGCTGTTGACACTTGCCAGGCTGGGACGTTTAGGTGTCCCCCCTCACCCCAATACACACACCTTGGGCTGTGAAACCTCCTCTGGGAGTGGCAGTGCTGACCCTGCCCTCACCTACTCACACCTCCTGGGCTCTGGCCATCTCCAAAGCAGGTGGCAGCTGTGGCTGGGCTTTCTCCAAGGCTGAGCTTCCCTGGAGAGCTTCCAGCCATGGCCTCTGAGCAGAGATACCCATCAGCATGGCTGCTTGCTCTGCTGGAGGTGTGCAGCAGGCTGGCATTGCTCTTGGCCTTCCAGAGAGTGCTGCTTAGCCTCTGGACGTGGCCACACTTCTCCTTGGCTCCCTTTCAGCTGCTATCACAACTTTCTGGTGCACACTGAACCTTTGCCTGTGCTTCCCCAAGACTGATGGCACAAGGTCAGCCAGGCACAGCTCCTCCCCACCCTCTGCATGCACAGGTAGGATATGAGGCTACTTTGGGGGGTGAGGTTGGCTTTGAACATCTCCATCCAGCCTGCTCCCACAGAGATCCCTCTGCCTGGGGTCTGCCAGGCACAGCTCAGCCCTGGTTCCCCTACAGATCTGCTTTGAGGGTGAGGTTGGCTTTGAACCTCTCCATCCAGCCTGCTCCCATAGAGATCCCTCTGCCTGGGGTCTGCATGCACAGCTCAGCCCTGGTTCCCCTACAGATCTGCTTTGAGGGTGAGGTTGGCTTTGAACATCTCCATCCAGCCTGCTCCCACAGAGATCCCTCTGCCTGGGGTCTGCCAGGCACAGCTCAGCCCTGGTTCCCCTACAGATCTGCTTTGAGGGTGAGGTTGGCTTTGAACATCTCCATCCAGCCTGCTCCCACAGAGATCCCTCTGCCTGGGGTCTGCATGCACCGCTCAGCCCTGGTTCCCCTACAGTTCTGCTTCCCCTGCAGCCAGAAATGCTGAGGCATCAAGGTGAGAGAGGGGAGAGCCATGCAGAAGGACTGAGGTGAAGGGGCAGAAGAGTTAAGGCCCATCTCAAAGTGGGAGGATTTAGCCCCCCATCACTTCACAGTCCATGAACAAAAAGTCTTTTCAGAGCCCTTTAAAGAAGAGCCAAGGGCAGCAGTCGGTGTCTGGAGGCAACACCCACAGCATGAGGGTGGCCAAGCTGCTGCCTGGGCTGGACTCATTGTCTCCTTCAGAGACATTGTCCCCTGCTAATGGGGAAGCTGGTCCCAGGAGAGGGGGTCAGGCCTCCACAGCAGCTCCCAGGGGGACGTTCCTCCCTGGGAAGGTTCTGCTCCTCAGCCACACGTCTGCAGCGCGGCAGCCCTGGCAGACACAGGACACGCACTGGAAGCTCTGCCAGCTGCCCTCCGGCCCAGCTCTCTGGGGGCCAGCCAAGTGCAAGGAGCCTGCTTCTGCAGCAGAGGGGAGGCAGGGCAAGCAGGGGGAAGTGGAGTGGAGCTCTGGGGCCAGCGGCGCTGCCCAGCTCCATCCTGCCCCGAGATGAAAAGAGGTGAGGGCTCCCTCCCGCCTCCTGGAGCTGCTGCCCTGCCTCCCGTCACCCGAACAGTTAAGAGCTGGAGGATGAAAGACATCCTGGGGATAGGAGAAGTGTTATAAACAAATAAATAAAATCTGTGTGCGGGGAGGGAAGGGGAGGAGGGGAAG
>VWZI01018117.1:95634-106236 GCA_013396835.1 Psilopogon haemacephalus | reverse complement strand
CTAAAAATGGATTTGAAAAAAGAAATTACATCGAGACATTTTTTTAACAGACTCTGTTTTTTAATAGAAATACCATAAATTTGGATTTTTTTTAATTAGGTGATTTTATTAAATAGGTACAGAAGAGAACGAAAAAAAAAATCGTACTCTCCATGTTTATAGTAATGTTTAGATGTCCTATCATTTGGTCCATTCTGTTTAAATTGATCTCCTGAAGACTAATCAACTCGTTGGCATGAAGCCTGCTCCTGTACCCTTGTTTTCCATTACTTCTGTAGTCAGAGGATCAGTTCTGGAATAATTAGAAAAAATTAGTCACTGCACTACCTTGGGCAGCTCTGTTTGCTTTCGTGTTGAGCAGTCCCCTTTTTCGATGAGATATGCCAGGCATTTTCTTCTGCTGATAAGAAATGGGCAAATGGGGTGGGAAGATGACGAGCAAACCAGAGACTAATTTACAGGGAAAGGTTAATATTTGCTAATCTGCCAGATACAGTAGCTTATTGTTTCTTGCTACAGTCTGAATGGCAATCAGTGGGTTTTTTTCTAAATAATGTCATTTTCCACAAAATGCAGAGTCCATGTTAATCCATTCAGCACTGCAGTTACATCACCTTACAGGAAGCAAGAACAATATGTCTCTGTTGTTCTCGACAACAGCTCCTGTTTGTCAGATGCAGAAGGAAGTCCCGAGCTGAAAAGAGACGGAAACAAATGCTATTCCACTTAGCATTACCGACTCGTGAGGCTTGCGTCATTATTAGCACCCTGCCCTATTCCAAATTCAACTCCATTTTGCTATGGGCTGGGTTGGAAGTGAGGTTGGGCCCTAAAGCGGAAAACAAAATAAAATAACAAAATGCTGTTGAACCTGGAATACCAAAACCTGCTTGCACAAATTTGTGTAAACTGAAAAAAAACACCTTTCGATCTGTTAACTCTTTGAAGCGAGTGATCAGGCATTAATAATTTTTATTTTTTAATAAATAACCCCCCGTTTATTACCAGAAGTGCACTTCCCTTGCTCACATGTTTCTGAAGTGCTGTAAAATTAACATCTTCAGCAACAGATGGTTTGCATGTAATCACAATAGAGTAGCACCCTGTTCCTGCTCTTGTTTTTTTCTGACACCAAATACTTGTAACAAGCAGTTCAACGTAGGTTCATTGAAATAATGACCCTCTCCTTCATGATATGTTTTTTACAGCTCTCTATCATTGGCCTCTTATCCAAGAATCTGCCAACTTTATTAGTTGCAAATATAAATGCCATTTCTGATGACTGACAAACACCATACATCAGAGGCCACAGGCTTGATTTAGAATCATAGAATCATAGAATGGTTTACGTTGGAAGAGACCTCAAATATCATCCAGTTCTAACCCCCCTCTGCCATAGGCAGGGACACCTCCCACTAGATCAGGTCACTCAAGACCTCATCCAGCCTGGCCTTGAACACCTCCAGGGAGGGAGCAGACACAACCCCCCTAGGCAACCCCTTCCAGTGCCTTGCCACCCTCACTTTGAAGAACTTCCTCCTAACATCCCGTTCAAATCTCTCTGCCAGTTTAAACCCATTCCCCCTCGTCCTGTCATTACAAGACCTTGTGAATAGTCCTCTCCAGCCCTCTTGTAGGCCCTTTTCAGATACTGGAAGGCTACTATAAGGTCTCCTGGAAGCTTTCTCTTCTCCGGGCTGAAAAGCCCCAACTCTTATAGTTAAAAAGCCTTATAATAAACCTTACAGTAAATGAATGTGTCTTGCTAATTTACAAACTATGAAGTCATTACAAGGCTTTTTGAATAGTCCCTCCTCAGCCTCCTGTAGGCCCCCTTCAGATACTGGAAGGCTACTATAAGGTCTCCTGGAAGCTTTCTCTTCTCCGGGCTGAAAAGCCCCAACTCTTATAGTTAAAAAGCCTTATAATAAACCTTACAGTAAATGAATGTGTCTTGCTAATTTACAAACTATGAAGTCATTACAAGGCTTTTTGAATAGTCCCTCCTCAGCCTCCTGTAGGCCCCCTTCAGATACTGGAAGGATGTTTAGCTCCTCAAACTAGTGTAAACAAGATCCAAGACCAAAAAAGGTAGATCCAGTGTATCCTGATTTATAGAGGTTAAATTTAAAACAGATGTGCTGTCCAAATTACATTTTTCATGTATTATGGCCGTTGGTGTCCAGCAAAGGGAAAAAAAATATTCTAGACTAATCTACATTTTGGATTTTGCTTATGGTAGAGCTGGTGGAATTGACAGAATAGATTAAATACCTCTACAAATATTAGGCTTAAAATGAGGGCTACATTTCATGCTTTAAGCCCCTCTTATTTACCTGCAGGATAGCATACAGAAATGAGAGACTGGAGACAGACTGTAAACTCTTCACTGCTAAGCAAGACAAAGAAGTTTGCAGGAGCAAAGTCCAATGTGCTTCAATTATGAGCATGGGGGAAAAAAAAAAAGAGTAAAGAAATGTGCAGATACAAAAATCCAAACAAGATATTGAAAGTACATAAAATAATGAAATTTATGTGAGCTTTAGACCAGTCTCACAAGCAGCAGAAGTTATTAAATTGAAATTTTAAAACTTGTTTCTAAAAGCTGTCCTAAAAAGTTAGACTTCTTAGGACACTGCAGACAAGTAGAAGCAGACTTCACGTGGAGTACATAGAGGGCATCAGTTTGCTATCAGGTGTCCAGCTGCCCGTCTTTAAAAAGAGGTAAATTTATGCATGTCCTGAATATTTAAAGAAATATTTAAATACATAGGTGCAAGTAAATAGAAACTGGTGGCTGCTGTGCAGGGATGCAGCTAATCATGGAACAGTAATAACAGGAGAAATCCACTTACCAAATGATGTCATTGTGCACATAAATGTCAGTCAGCAAAAACTGCTGGAGCGATGTGGATGCATCATTTGGGATGGTCAAAAATCTCCCTGGAGCCCTTGCCTTGTGAGTGTGGTGAAGAATGTGCACTGTTCTTGCTTCATACCCTTTTCCCCTACAAGAATGCTTGCATTTTTGTCTAAATGTTCTAGTTTAAATCTTCCTTTGCTCCACAAGCTTTCCCTCCTCTTGCTTTTTTCCTTTCAAACTTACCATAAAGTCTCCAGGCTAACTGTTTTTTCCTTCCAGCTTCCACAATTCTCATCTTCCCCACATGAAGGGGCCCTTTTCGCTTTGTATTCATTCTTGCAGGCCCATTGGTTACCTTATTTTCACTGTTGCCAGTTTTGTAATCTTATCAGGAACCGTGGGACACTGAATGTTCCTCGTGAAACTTCAATTTGTGCAGCTCTATGGCTGTATGGGAATTTCAGCTGAGAATATCTCTGCGTTTCTACTAGCTACTGAGCTTTCTCTGTTGTAGAAGAAAATCTACACAGCATGAAGTCTAACGAATGGCTCGGTAACTACATAGAATCATAGAATGGTTTAGTTTGGAAGAGACCTCAAAAATCATCCTGTTCCAACTCCCCGCCATAGGCAGGGAAACCTCTCACTAGGTCAGGATGCTCAAGACCTCATCCAGCCTGGCCTTGAACACCTCCAGGAAGGAAGCAACCACAACCTCCCTGGGCAACCTGTGCCAGTGTTGTCACCCTCACTGTGAAGAACGTTCTCCTCACATCCTGTTTAAATCTCCCCTCTGCCAGTTTAAACCCATTCCACCTCGTCCTGTCTTTACAAGGCCTTGTGAATAGTCCCTCCCCAGCCCTCCTATAGGCCCCCTTCAGATACTGGAAGGTTGCTATAAGGTCTCCTCGAAGCCTTCTCTTCTCCAGGCTGAAAAGTCCCAATTCCCTCAGCTTGTCCTCATAGCAGAGGTGGTCCAGCCCTCTGATCATTTTCGTGGCCCTCCTCTGGACTGTCTCCAGCAGTTCCATGTCATTCTTGTGCTGGGGGCTCCAGAACTGGACACAGTACTCCAGGTGGGGCAGAAAAAAGTTTACAGCAGTCCCAAAGTACTTTCAGTGTTTTAAGCTTCCTGGCCTTTCACATGGGGGTATAGCTCACAATCTACTTTCTGTGGTAGAAAAGCTCTTTCCACAACTACTTTAAATGCTTGGACCTGAGCCTTCCTGGTAACTGTTTTGGCTCACGAGCAATGGGGTTTTTAGGGATCCGTGTATACAGCAGTGATGATTACCAGCCCCGCTCGAAGCTAAGCTAGCAGTCAGCCAGCAAGCTGAGGAAATGAGGGACATCTGTTTGTAACAGAACAGGATGTGGAGATACTACTGTAAGCATCTCAACCACCTATTCTAATGCTAACGAGGGCTATGACTGTGAGCTGTGCTCAGAGAAGTGACTGGAGCATAAATATAGCCAAAAAGTCACACAGTAAGCAACTTTTTTTTTTTTTTTTTTTTTAATTCATTGAAGTGATGCTGGGTTAAGCAAAATATCTCAGCGTAGTAGGGAAATTCTTGAGAAATGAGGGCTTTGTTTTCACGTGGAACGTGGCTGCCATCTATCGCTGCAGGTGGGATGTGTCTGGTGTCGGTGGAAAACCCTGGCTGGCAGACCATCCGGTTTCAAAAGCTTCAAGAAAAATGCCGCTGCGATTGGTCATCCTTCGCGTTTCTTGAATTTACTCAACTGGCCAGGGGCTGCGGAGGAAGTACAGTCATGTTTAGCAGTTCTGGAGTTTGGAGCCCATCTCTTTTTGCTTGTAAAATAGCTTTCATTTCTTTAGTTGTCCTACCTTTAAATCTGCAGATAATTTCACTCACTGTGTCATTTTGTTTCTTACTTCTAAGGATCTTCAAACCCCAAGCTTTTCTGTGAAAAAATAAAAAAAAAAGGTTTTGAGAAGTGGTCCTCTCAGGACTTCCTTCTAACCTTTCACTCACTTCTTGATCTTTACATCTACAAAAATTCTTAAATCTGGCTTTAAAACAAAGCTGAGCCACTGATAAGAACTTCTTCCTATTTGTCTAACCCCTTTGTGGAATTCCCCTCATTACAAAAGATCAACTGGATTTGAAGATGCACTTGAGGAAATCTTTCCAATATTCAGATACATAAGTGATAAATCAGCTGTAGAGTAACCAGAGTTTGCACCCTCAAGCACTTGAGTCCAAAACAACAAAGGACAGTGCCCAAATTTACTTACCTGTGCCACCATGGTGGTTCTGTATCTCTTCGAATGTCTTTACTGACACCTCAGTCACAAAAGGCAATTACTTTTAAAAACACTTGCTCAGAAAATTGTCTTCTAAGCTGAATTTTCAAAAGATGTATTGAATTTAAAACATTCCACAGAGGTTAAAAATGGTGGAATTTGGCCTGCAGCAGCCAATTCAGTAAGGTATTCCTTTGCCCCAGGGTTAAAAAAAACCAAAAATCTGATCTCATATGATGTCTGTCTATAAATTGCCAGTTGTGATGCCTTGAGAGCTGCTGTGAAAATCCAAAGGATGCATTAAGCTGAGCTTCACTTGCACTGAGTTGGACTGGTTTTATTCTAAAATCTTGCCAGCTGCTCAATATATGTATGTGCTTTCATTTTTACCATGAGATCAAAGAATTAGTAGAACTGCCTAATTTGGTGATCTGCATTTCAGTGTAAGTTTAAGCATTTAGACATTTGTATGACTTTACATTTTGAGTCAAGATTTAGTTTTAAATATAAGGCTGAGTAGCAGAAATACATAAATATCTTCCAAGCTCCATGATGTAACCTTCATAGAATCATAGAATGGTTTAGGTTGGAAGAGACCTCAAAGATCATCCAGTTCCAACCCCCCTGTGCCATAGGCAGGGACACCTCCCACTAGAACAGGTCACTCAAGGCCTAATCCAACCTGGCCTTGAACACATCCAGGGAGGGAGCAGCCACAACCTCCCAGGGTAACCTGTGCCAGTGCCTCACCACCCTCACTGTGAAGAACTTCCTCCTAACATCCCGTTTAAATCTCCCCTCTGCCAGTTTAANGCTGCAGAGCCCCAGTTCTGGTAGCCTGTCCTCATACCAGAGCTGCTCCAGCTCTCTGATCATCTTTGTGGCCCTTCTCTGGACTGGCTCCAACAGTTCCATGTCCTTCTTGTGTTGGGGGCTCCAGAACTGTACATAGTATCAAATTATGTTTCCTAGTAGGCCCTCCAAAGCTTACAGCTTTCCTCTGATGAGGTCAGGGAACAAGGCTACATCTTAGGAATAAAGCACTGAGGCCCAAGGCTGCAGGTAGCAGCACTTCAGAGTCGATCAGCTTGGCCCCGGCAGCCGCTAGGCGCTGCTGGAGAGGCAGGGCGGGAGAGCTACTCCACGCCGGCATCAATTCCCTGGAGCCCGAGGGGTCTCTGAAGCACCAGTGGTTCGCCTCTCCGGCCGAACCCGCCGGTGCCAGCCCAGAGGGACGGAGTCGGCGCAGCCTACGGCGCTAGCAACGTGCCAGACCACCCTCTGCCCTCAACAAAGATGGCGGCGGCCCTACAGCTTCAGCGGCGCCCTGCGGGAGAGGCGCTTCCGGCGCGGCGTTTCGCGCGGCGCCTCCTCCGCGCCTGGGACGGGCCCGGGCAGGGCCATGGGCACGGTGGGCCGTGACGGTGGCGGTGTGCTGCGGTTGCCCGGGCTGCACGGCTACGCGGTGGAGTTCTCGCCCTACTGGCCGGGACGCGTGGCCTGCGCCGCCTCACAGTACTACGGCATCGCAGGTGCGGGCGGGAGGGTTCGGTAGCCTTTAAGTTGTGTTGCTGCCGGCGGTTCCTCAGCGGGGCTTGCCGGTGCCTGGGAGCTCGGGTGCCCGAAGGGACAGTCAGTGGCAGTAAACTCGTTTGGGGATTTGCTGTTGTTTGGCTGAGGTACAGCGCCTGTTTTGTGCCCGGGCTGCGGGTTAGCAGCGGTGCAGCCCGCAGCCTGGTGCTTGCCTCTCTGGTCTTCAACCTGCCCGTTCTCTACGAAAATAAAACTCCGCCGTCTGGTGGTGTTGGGCTTTTTTGCCGCAAGACATTCCCAGAGGAATATTAGAGAGTCGATAATCAGTTTAGTGGCAGAAAGATACGCTGTGCCAATGGAATGTCCGAAGATGTTTTCTCCTTAAGGTTTTGACTGCTGTAGGCTCGGACACTGTTGTCCGCAGGGGCACTGATGCCTCTGCCGCCCTGCCGAAGAGCCAGGCAGGGCTTTCCGCACCGCTGGAACCTTTTCCAGTGGGAGTACTGCTCGCTAAGCATTCAGTTTAAATACAATTTCTAAAGGTGGAGTCGCTTTGCCAATAGCCAGGTCCCATGAGAAAGCAGTACTCGTGCTTGTCTTCTCAGAACCGAATTGCTTCGTGCCTTGGTGAGCTGTGTTTGTATTGCTAGATTCAAAGGGGTGTGTATGTGTGTGTGTGTAAGTAAGGAAGTGTTACTGTCAACAAGACAAAAGGGAACCCCATCCTGGTATGTCTGTAAGCAGGCTTTTAATGCTTTATGCATTTTAATGCTTTATAAGTGAGTTTCTTTTCCTGCCTAAGCTACAGTGTGTAGTTAAAGGAGTTAAAATAAAACAAACCAACTCAACCACCGCAACTCAACCCAATGTAAATTAAATACAGTTTTAGAGGCCATGAGATAAGATGTTTATTTATGCTGCTAATTGTTTGGCCTCTCAGCGTTCAGATGTCCTTTCTGTCTGTACACTGAAGCTGCCTCAGAACCTCAGTACTTTCCTTTGGCGTGGGGGAACTAGCTGTGATGTTTTGCTTTATTTTGCTGGTTTAGGTTGTGGAACTCTGGCAGTGCTGGAACAAAATGAAGCTGGGATTGCTCTGCTGAAGAGGTAACAGGTTTAAGCTTTCATTTTGCAAGGGAAAAAATTACTTTTCCGCTGAGTGCAAGACAGAAGCCAAATATTTTGGGTTATTAGTGATAAAAAGTGTTATATCCATGCTATAGTATCTATTGAATACATCTTTGTATTTGCGTGCAAATGATCATTGTATCATACAACCAGTCAGGGTTGGAAGGGACCACAAGGATCATCTAGTTCCAACCCCCCTGCCATGGGCAGGGACACCCTACCTTAGATCAGCCTCATCCAGCCTGGCCTTAAACACCTCCAGGAAAGTGGCCCCAGCCACATCTCTGGGCAACTCATTCCAAGGTCACACCACTCAGATGGGGAAGAACTTCCTCCTCACGTCCAGTGTGAATCTCCCCACCTCCAGCTTTGCTCCATTCCCCCAGTCCTGTCACTACCTGGTATCCTAAAAAGTCCCTCCCTAGTTTTTTTGTAGGCCACCTTCAGATACTGGAAGGCCACAATAAGATCACCTCGGAGCCTCCTATTCTCCAGACCTGACAGAACTGATAGTTTTACATTGCATAGTAGTGTAAATAATTTTTCAGAAAACTGACTCTGTAAATTAAAAGCAGCTCTCTGCCCTAGTGTGAAATTAAAAGTTTTAGCTACTTAGGAGCAGTTCATTGCCACCTAAATTTATACTCTTATGATTTATTTGTACTTGAAAATAAAGCAGGAAGCTGCATGAAGTCGTGCAGCCGCTTCCCAGAAGATGGAATATTCAGAGGATTTGATAGGAGTTTGATTTGTGTTCTGGATGGTAGGAGAAAAAAAAAGTTAAGAAGGAGGAGATTTTGTACTATTATTGACCTAAGTTTTTTTTAAATGAAATTTTGAAGGAGTTTAGTTACAAGGACTGACATTCTTATGTAGTGGTTTAAGCAGTTACCTGCCCCCCCACCTTTTATAAACCCCAGCTATGACTCAGAAAAACACTGGAAGTTAATAAATGAAGCTTTATATTTACAGCAATGCACAATATACAAGCAAATACTTAAAAGGTATAACAGATATTTACAGATATATACAATGAAAAGGTAATACAGAAACACCACACCCCTCCCAGAGACCCAAATCTCCAAGAGAGGAGTAACCAAACACCCCCTACCACCTTTCCCCCCTTCCCCACTTTTATCTCACCACCTGTTGATGCTGCAGATAAGCTGAAATGGATTGGCCAGGGGGATTAGTAGCAGGAGAGTATTTAATAGAATTACTCTGAATTAGCTACCAAGACAAAGGGAAAGGAGACCATGCAAGAGAAGCAGCCGCAGGCAGAGCGGTCAGAAACTGTCTCCTATCTAGTGTTTTAGGTACAGTTCTTAAAAACAACTTTTTTTTTCTTTCTCAGTAAAACTCTGGTGAAGTGACATACTGTGTTTACCTCTCTCAGCCAATAGTCTAATTTCTCACTCAAATTCTCCAATTAGCTCGAACCAACACAACAAATAATTAATCATATTCAGAGAAACTGGGTTTAATTCGTAAATTATGGAGCAAGACAATTTGAAAATGTTCAACTCTCTTATGTTCTGCTAAGTGCTCTGGTTTTGTAGGAAGTCCTGTAATGTCCTGAGCTGTAAGATGTGTCACTTTCCTATCAAGACATTCTGCTTGCGTGCCTTTCCTTCATCATTACCACAAGCTGCTATGAAGTTTGACTTGAACTTAGCTTCAGAGAAAAGGGGGTAAATAAATTAATATATATCAGCCTGGAGAAGAGAAGGCTTCGAGGAGACCTTATAGTAACCTTTCAGTATCTGAAGGGGGCCTACAGGAAGATTGGGGAGGGACTATTCACAAGGTCTTGTAATGACAGGATGAGGGGCATTGGGTTCAAATTGGCAGAGGGAAGATTTAGATGGGATGTTAGGAGGAAGTTCTTCACAGTGAGGGTGGTGAGGCACTGGAACAGGTTGCCCAGGGAGGTTGTGTCTGTTTCCTCCCTGGATGTGTTCAAGGCCAGGCTGGATGAGGTCTTAGCAACCTGATCTAGTGGGAGGTTTCCCTGCCTATGACGGGGGGTTGGAACAGGATGATCTTTAAGGTCTCTTCCAACCTAAACCATTCTATGATTAGGTAACAGCACCATCACTGATAGTTGTTACAGAACAACTAATAGGTTATGTCAAGTCCCATAGGACAAATTGTTGGTGTGCTGAAAGGCGTTTTAAGGGAGTTTAAAGATTTTTAATATGGTCATGATTGGTTTTCTGTTGAGTTTTTCATTGTGATTCGAGCTTCCTAATGGTGTTGTGAATTGGATAGAGCCCTCTCAACAGAGTTCTGTTTAAAGGGTTGTTGCAGACAAAGGGCTTCTACCTCTGTAGCAACATCCTGGAGAAACTGTATAACACTCTGAGATGTGGTACCTCACTTTCTGTTTGCCTGTGTGAGAGATCTTTGGTTCACTTATGCTTTAACTTACTCTGGCATATGGTTTTAAAACTTGACATTTAACAATGAAATTAATTGTAAAGGAGCTTTACTGGAAACACAAATATATAAAAATGCTGTTCAGAACAGTAAAGAGGATGATTTAAAGAAGTATTGTCTTTGCATGTACCTGGTTCAGAGTTTTATGGAGGGTTTTCTCACAGACACATATCTTTATTGTTTCAACCTAGTTTTGACTGGAACGATGGCCTGTTTGATGTGACCTGGAGTGAGAATAACGAACATGTATTGATCACTTCTAGTGGAGATGGGTCTCTGCAAATCTGGGACACAACTAAAACCAAAGGTCCACTGCAAGTCTATAAAGAGCACACTCAGGAGGTAAATCAAGCAAATGTACATGAAA
>VWZI01018117.1:61575-95018 GCA_013396835.1 Psilopogon haemacephalus | reverse complement strand
AGGATGAGGGGTAATGAGTTCAAACTGGCAGAGGGGAGATTTAAATGGGATGTTAGGAGGAAGTTCTTCACAGTGAGGCTGACAAGACACTGGAACAGGTTGCCCAGGGAGGTTGTGGCTGCTCCCTCCCTGAATGTGTTCAAGGCCAGGCTGGATGAGGTCTTGAGCGTCCTGATCTAGTGGGAGGTGTCCCTGCCTATGGCAGAGGGTTGGAACTGGATGATCTTTGCGGTCTCTTCCATCCTGAACCATTCTATTACTCTATATTACATTACATTATAGTATAGTATAGTATATTGTAGTGTATTATAGTATAGTATAGTATATAATATAGTAATATATATAATACAGTTACTTGTTAGACACCTGCATATGTACATTCATATGCTGTAGTGTGCACCGCTTCATTGCATAAATATAATATATTCAGAAAGAGTGTTTGTAGTTTCTTACAGGCTAAGCACACATGTTGTGTGAAAGTATTGCAGCCACTCTGTGACTTGGAGAGAGTGTTATTGGATAGGTCTAAATCAGACAGCTAATGTATATAGCACTGTTATTCCTGAGGATAACGTGAGTGATTCAGACTATGCAGATGGGCAAGGACTTCTTTTGTACCTGGAAATTGCTCATCCTTTTTCACCCCAGTGCCTAGGAGAACCTATTTGGTTACCAGCGGTCAAGTGGTGAAACAGCATGCAATTTTTTAGCCTTGGTTTGATACTGCTGCATTTGAATTTTCTTGAAATCTCAGTTTCTTTATTGCAGTATGATATGGGTAGGAAAAAATGTTACATTAATACATCCGTAAATTCATTTGTGTATTTTTGAGGTCATTTTATGCTTTAGTCTATTTGTCTTCAATTTTTTTTTTCTAACTTTTTTTTTTCCCATGCTTCTGACTCACTTTTGTCAAGTCTTTAAATTTCAGATGCATTATTTAGTCTGCATTATTTACACTTTATCTAAATTACATAAATCTGAATAAAATAATATCTTGGATTTGTAGTTGATGGAAAATGCTGGAGGAAGTCATGTTGGATCTTATCAAGAAGCTCTTTAGTATGAGGGTAGTGGGATGCTGGAACAGGCTGCCCATGGAGGTTGTGGATGCCTCTTCCATGGGGATGTTTAAGGGCAGTGTGGATGAAGCTTTGAGCTGCTTGCTGAGTCTAGTTGAGAGGCATTCCTGCCCAGGGCAGGGAGGTTGGAGTAGATGATATCTAAGGTCCTTTCCAACCTAAGCCATTCTATGAAATCCAGATTTACGTTCACAACGACATCAAGATTTTCTTGGATATAGAGTCATAGGATGGTTTAGGTTGGAAGAGACCTCAAAGGTCATCCAGTTCCAACCCCTCACCATAGGCAGGGACACCTCCCACTAGAACAGGTTGCTCAAGGCCTCATCCAACCTGGCCTTGAACACCTCCAGGGAGGAAGCAGCCACAACCTTCTTGGGCAACCTGTGCCAGTGTCTCACCACCCTCACTGTGAAGAATTGCCTCCTAACATCCCATTCAAATCTCCCCTCTGCCAGTTTAAACCCATTACCCTTCGTCCTGTCAGTACAAGACCTTGTGAATAGTCCCTCCCCAGCCTTCCTTTAGGCCCCCTTCAGATACTGGAAGGCTACTATAAGGTCTTCTGGAAGCCTTCTCTTCTCCAGGTTGCAGAGCCCCGACTCTCGTAGACTGTCCTCATAGCAGAGGTGCTCCAGCCCTCTGATCAAAATTGAGTGACTGAAATTACCCAAGTCTCTCTTCTGTGCCTCATTTCTCAGTGGTTTTGCCACTTTGATTTAATACATACTCTATGTAAATAAAGAATTTTGAGATAAGGGTTTGTAGTTGTGCTTGGGATTTTATGATAGTGTTCGAAGGTGGGTGGTAGTAACAGAAAAATGTAGGCAAAGCTTAGTACTAAGTATTTATTTTTTCTCATTGAATTTCTGTCCATAAGTTTATTTTGGTTCTGCAGCACCATCTGTTGCTTGAAGTAAACATTTCTGTGTCCAAGACTCAGTTCAGCAGGTAGCGTGTGGAGGTGGATGCATTCAACCATGAGTTAGGCAGTCTAGAATGCATGGGCTGAGTGTTTATTGTGAGACAGGAAAGGCTTGTGCTGGTTCTTTATAAACATACTTTAAGTGGATAGATCTCAGAGGGAATCTACCTAGTGGTCTGTGGTAAGCAATGGCAGACAGTGCTCTTTAAAATCATTGACTGCCTTCTTAATCCTTGACATTTCTAATGACAAATTTGTTGCTGCTTTTTATAATAGAGTCATAGGATTATAGAATAGTCTGGGATGGAAGTGACCTCCAAAAGTCATCTAGTCCAAACTCCTCTGCAGTCAGCAGGGACATCCTCAACTAGATCAGGTTGCCTGGAGCCCTGTTGAGCCTCACCTTGAATATCACCAGGAATGGGGCCCCAACCACCTCCCCAGGCAACCTGTTCCAGTGTTCCATCACCCTCATAGTAAAGAACCTATTCCTAACATCCAATCTCAATCTGCAATTCTCTAGTTTGAAGCCATTGCCCCTTGTCCTGTCACTGCAGGCTTTGTAAACAATCTCTCTCCAGTACCTCCAGTACCAGTCTTCCAGTACCTACCTTCAGGCACTGGAAGGCTGCTATTAGGTCTCCCTGGAGCATACTCTTTTCTAGGTGGAACAACCCCAGCTCCCTCAGCCTGTCTTTGTAGCAGAGGTACTCACTGATCATTTTCATGGCCCTCCTCTGGACCTGCTCCATCAGGTCCATGTCCTTCCTATATGTAGGGCTCCATACCTAGATGCAGTACTGCAGGTGAGGTCTCAGCAGAGCAGAGCAAAGTGTCAGAATCACCTCTCTGGACCTGCTGGCAGTGTATCTTTTGAGGCAGCCCAGGATGTGATCATACTTCTAAAGCGAGGTTAACAGGGATCTCTTTCTTCTTTTCTAAATGGGATTGTTTTCTATCTTCAAAAAGAACATGGATTTTTAATTTAAAATTGCATCTTTATTATCAGAAGACAGAGTTTTATTCCAGCACTAACCAAATGTTGAATCTCATTAATAAATTAGTCTAATTTACTTTGGTTTTGATGAAATCTCACTGGAATGTGAGACAATAGACTGCTTGAATTAAGTTTGTCTTGTAAAGTAAGCCTGAGCATGTATTTTTAATTACTTTTTATGATTTTGTAACTCTTCCTCATCTTCTCATCTTGCCTGGGGCGTTTCTTGCTGCTGTTTAGGCATAAACTAGTATTAATGTATGATCAAAGACAAAATACTAAAAGATTCACAATTAAGGTTTATGCTGTCTTTAGTCTTTCCCAGTTGCTCAACACAGCTTCCATTAAGATGTCTACATTTGTGTTGGATGATAGCATCAAAAGGAAAGAAGAATAAAAGTGAGCCTTTTGTGCTCCTCCCCACCTCTTTCTTTTCATTCTTATCCCACAACCTGGACTTGTCACATGCCAAATGGAAAATAGCTTTTCTTTTTCTGAGCCTGTTGGCTGTTCTGTTTGTAAGTCTTGCCTAAAGGAGAATTTGCCCAGGTCCCATTGCTTCTGATGGAGCTGCAGAGTGCTGGGCAGTCCCAAACACGTCTGCTATATGAACACAGCCCCATGTTGTAACACATGTTCCACAGATGCTATGCTCTGGTATCTTATGAGTGAGCTGTAAGCCATATGTGTGCTTTGCCTTATCTGTGCAGTAAATGTGCCCCAAACAGGGGCTAGGTGAGTTGTGTGGTACAGGTGCATATTTCTCAGGCTTATTTCTTCCCGGAAGATCTTGGATGTGAATGTGAGAGCCTCACACTTCCAACTGAGATGACTTTGTAGGGCTGTTGTGTGAAAGAGATGTACTATGTACTGATCCTCTTAAGGGCATTTCCAAATAGCAGCATCTTAGGACTTGTAACGCGGTGTTGGAGAAGGAGAGAGGCTGATGCTTGTGAGGAACTCAGGAGCTACTTCAGAAATTGATATCTTCCATTCTTACAATATGAGCAGACACTTGTGTGTCTTGTTTGTTATTATTTTAATGTGGATAGCCAGGTTGAAAGGGTAGGTGTTTTGATGAGCTGTAGTACTGTAGCTAGCTTGCAAAAGTAGAAAAAAAAAAGAGATAAAGGTGTGGTTTGGAAAAAGAAACTGAAGAATTGCCACTGAGTTTGCTGTTTGGCTTTTGTCAGTTGCTGGCTGAGTGTCTGATATGTTTGGATTAAAAATTCCTCAAGGAAGGGAGCTTGCACAAAATGGTGCCAGAGCAGTATGCCTTCTAGTATGTGGGAAGCAGTACATTGTAAAATAAAAAAGAAATTATGCATATAATGCACTTTGGTTTTCTGCAGGCAGTGGTTGCCTTCTTCTTAGGGAAAGTTAAGCAGACATGAAAACCAATAGAAGAGGAGGCTCAAAGGTGACCTCATTGCTGTCTACAACTACCTAAAGGGAAGTTGTAGCAAGGTGGGGGTCAGTGTTCCAGGCAATCAGCAACAGAACAAGAGGACACAGTTTCAAGTTGTGCCAGAGGAGGTATAGGCTGGATATCAGGAGGAAGTTCTTCATGGAGAGAGTGATTGGCATTGGAATGGGCTGCCCAGGAAGGTGGTGGAGTCACTGTCCCAGGAGGTGTTCAAGACAAGACTGGATGGAGCACTTAGTGCCATCGGATAGGACTGGGTGCTAGGTTGGACTGGATGATATTGGAGGTCTCTTCCAACCTGTTCTGTTCTGTTCTGTTCTGTTCTATTCTACTCTATTCTGTTCTATATTCTATTCTATATTCTGTTCTATTCCATTCTAGGGCTGGGTGCTAGGTTGGACTGAATGATCTTGGAGGTCTCTTCCAACCTCGCTTATTCTGTTCTATTCTATTCTAGGGCTGGGTGCTAGGTTAGACTGGATGATCTTGGAGGTATCTTCCAACTTGACTTATTCTACTCTGTTCTGTTCTACTCTACTCTGTTCTGTTCTGTTCTACTCTGTTCTAACTTCAAGCTGGATATAGCGTAGATGGAAATACTTCATAAGAAGTTCAGTTTTCTTTCTCATATAGGATGCTTCCACAGAAGACTTTGGCTTTTGTTGGATTTTTAATTTTTTTTTTTTTTTTTTACACTTCAGCTTCTCTGTTCTGGTTTGTTTTTTGTGTTGGTTTGGTTTTATCTGGTGACACAAATTCACATACTTAAACCTTCAACAGAGGGTTGCTGTCATTTAATGCATGATTCCATCTATCCAAGACAAACATAGCATCTAGTATGTTGACTTCCATATTAGATCTAGTGCTGTGCTAGAGCTGGGTTGTCCCTGCTGGAGTACAAATCCTTGGTGGTTAGTAGCCTGACTGAAAGCAGTGCCACCTACTATTGGGAAGTAGTGTAGTATGAAATTCCTGAGAAGTGTCATAGAAGGTCTGATTGGGTCAGAAGATGAAGCATATAAACTGTTTCAGCTAACATTTATCCAGGTTAGCACTGAAGTTGATTGTGTGCCACTGCAGCTTGCTGAGTCGTTGTGATGTTGGGTAGAGCTAGACAACAGAATGCACCTTACATCATGTAAATAAAGATATGGTGAATTTGAAGATGCAGGAACTTGTGCAGCTTCCAACTTTTGGATTTGGAGACTTGTTGTTTCCACTGAGGCAGTAGAGCTGAAAAATCATCAGTGAAGGGAAGAGTTAAGATACTCTCTGGAAGGCAGGGACCAATGCCAAGAAGCCAAATGACATCCTGGAGCATGGTTACTAGGTGGAGAGAGGCTTTCCTCACGCTCTGCTCTGCCATGGTGAGGACACATCTGTAATACTGTGTCCAGTTCTAGGCCCCTCAGTTCAAGAGAAAAACAGGGAACTGCTTGAGAGTGCAGCACAGAGCCACAAAAATTGTTAAAGGAGTAGAACATCTCCCTTATGGGGAAAAGCTGGGGGAGCTGGGGCTCTTTAGCTTGGAGGAGACTGAAGAGTGATCTCATTGTTTGTAAATATGCAAAGGGTGAGTGTCAGGAGGACAGAACCAGGTTCTTAGGTGTGATATCCAATGATAAGGCAAGGGACAGTGGGTGCAAGCTGGAGCATGAGAGGTTCTGCATAAATGTAAGTAAAAACTTTCACTGTGAGAGTGACAGAACACTGGAACAGGCTGCTCCTTCGCTGGAGACATTCAAAACCTGTCTGGATGCATTCCTGTGTCTCCTACTCTAGATGATCCTGCTCTGGCAGGAGGGTTGGACTAGATGATCTTTTGAGGTGACTTCCAAGCCCTAACATTCTGTGATTCTGTAAAACTATCAGAGAAGAAAATGAGCTTATTTCAACTACACAGTGAAACATAATTTCCTAGTAGATGAAATGAAGGGTCATGAGGGAAGTTGAGTTTTTATTTGTTTTGAGGATATGAATGCTAAAAAGAAGTGTCATAGAACCTGGAAGAGATGCAAATAAGGGAGATTTTATGGCATGTATTTCTTAGGAGAATTAGATACAAAAAGGTATTTGTTGTTAGTCAGCTAAAACCTCAAAGTGAGCTCTGTAGTCATAGAATCATAGAATGGTTTATGTTGCAAGAGATCTCAAAGATCATCCTGTTCCAACCCCCCTGTGCCATAGGCAGGGACACCTCCCATTAGATCAGGTTACTCAAGACCTCATCCAGCCTGGCCTTGAACACCTCCAGGGAGGGAGCAGCCACAACCTCCCCGGGCAACCTGTTCCAGTGTCTCACTACCCTCACTGTGAAGAACTTCTTCCTAACACTCCATTTAAATCTTCCCTCTGCCAGTTTGAACCCAATCCCCACATCCTGTCATTACAAGACCTTGTGAACAGTCCCTCCCCAGCCTTCCTGTAGGCCCCCTTCAGATACTGGAAGGTTGCTATAAGGTCTTCTCTAAGCCTTCTCCAGGCTGAAAAGTCCCAATTCCCTCAGCCTGTCCTCATAGCAGAGCTGCTGCAGCCCTCTGATCATCTTCATGGCCTCCTTTGGACTCTCTCCAACAGTTCCATGTCTTTCCTGTGCTGGAGGCTCCAGAACTGCACACAGTACTCCATGTGGGGTCTGATGAGAGCAGAGCAAAGAGGCAGAATCCCCTCAATCTCAATTATGGGTTTTTAGAGTGGTAGAAACTTAGAGTGATGATGGGTCTATGTAGATTTTGTTACAACTTTTCTTTTTCCAATCCATTTTGTCCCATACTTTAAAATATACTTTCTGAGCCTATGCATACCTTTAATGCCAGACTGGGATGTAAAGTTTAGGATTTTTTTTTTTTTCAGATAAATGTCTTTGTTACCAGCTTTGGTGATTGATTGGTGTGGGTTTTTTTAGCTGATTATGATGCAATCTGCAAATCCAAATCTATGTAATGAGACTTTGTCTAACTAGAGTCTCAGACTTGTATTTAATACTGTTTCTAAACTAGATTTGTTTATATCATTTATAGGCATATAGTGTGGACTGGAGCCAAACTAGAGGAGAGCAGCTAGTGGTGTCTGGTTCATGGGATCAAACAGCCAAGCTGGTATGTTGGTGTTCTCCTGAAAGTGAAAGTTGTGATTTGTTTTCAATGTGGTAGTCATTTGTGTTAAGAAACAGCAGTGATTCACCATTCCTCTTTATTTTTGCACTGAGGCTTAAATTCTGTTTTAACAGAGATGTTGCTTTATTGCTCAGTTGATATCAGTTTAAGTATACAAATGCTGTTTATGATGCATGGTAAAAAAAAAGGTTATTTAGTCCTTTCTGTATGCATAAAAGTGCTTTTAATAAAAAAAAAAAGTATGAAACCCTTCCCTTACTGAATGTGTGCCTTTAACATTGGTTTTGTGCTTCCTTTTGCTTTTTCACTCTATTCAGTGGGATCCAGCTGTGGGGAAGTCATTATGCACTTTTAAAGGCCACGAAGGGGTCATTTACAGCACTATATGGTCTCCGCACATCCCAGGTTGTTTTGCATCTGCCTCAGGTAAACATGATGGTATAAAGAGGTTCTTGCAACAACAAAAAAAAGCTCACCTTTTATTTTCTGTTTTTTTGATTTTTCTTAAATTGGATTAGTTCAGCACTTCGTCCAGCAGATGGTGAGTGTGTGTCACACAGAAAAATGGAAGAAGGAAAGATAAACACATTGCTGCAGTGGGATTTGTAGGTTCTATTATGATCTGTAAATCATCCTCTTGGCCATTTAGACAGGGATCAGCAGTTTTCTAGCAGTCTCTTCAGTGACCTTTTGGCAGGTTTTTCTGTTATTTTATGTAGCTCACTTCCATTCATCTCACTCTTGTTATAGACTACTAGATAATGTTATATGCTTTATTATGTGTTCAGAGTTTCAATTTTGTTCAGATGGTCTCAAGTGTCAATAGACTGTTAGCTGTGAGAAATACAGTTCCCATTGCACTGTTTCTTTTTAGTACTCCTGGAGATCTCTGTGTTGGAGGAAAAGTGGTTGTCAGTTTTACTTTTCTGCTGTAGCCAGCTCTTCCAATCTTCCTTATCAACATAATAATAGAGCTGAGTGTACCTAGAGGCAAAGGGATTCTGTGGTGAGGTGACTGTTTTATAGACACTGCTCCTGCTCCAGAGGCACAAGGAGAGCTCTGGGTTGAGACCTGGAACTTAACTGCTTGCGGTGGTTTGGCAATTGCCTGCCCCCCCCCCCACTTTGAAATAACCCAAGCTAGAACTCAGCCAACTGGAAGTTGATAAATGAAGCTTTATATTTACAGCAATGCACAATATACAAGCAGATATTTACAATGTGTAACAGATATTTACAGATATATACAGTGAAAAGGTAATACACACACAGCCCTCCCAGAGATCCAGATCCCTAAGAGGGGTTTCTAACCACCCCTACCACCTTTCCCCCCCTTCTTCAATCTTATCTCACCACCTGTTAATGCAGCAGATAGGCGAAGGTAGATTGGCCAGGGGGGTTAGCAGTGGGAAAGAAGTTAGTGAAATTTCAGAATCAGCTACAAAAGGCAGGGAGAAAGGAGCCATGCAAGGAGTCAGCCACAGCCCAGAAAGGTCTGAAACCGTCTCCCTTATCTATATTTGGGTTACAACTCTTAAAACATTTTTTTTTTCTTTCTCAGTAGAGCTCTGAGGGAAGTAGCATCATCAGTGCTTTGCTTTCTCAGCCTGTAGTCTAATTTCTCATTCAGATTTTCCAATTAGTTCAAACCAGCACACTGCTGACTAACTGAGCAAGGGGTGCTGTAAGCCACAGAGTTTTCATGGGAAATAGAGGGGCAGTAAGACACTACCTTAATACAAGTGTTGTTAGATTAACTCCAGTGACTTAAGTGTCTCTGATTTCAAGTCTGTTTGACTTCTGTACTGATTTAAATAGAAGTTTTTTAGTGCTCATATCAAGAAGGTAAACAAGTATAAATGTTTTCCTGTTAGTGAAGGTGAAGAGAGCCAGTGAGTACACAAGACCTTCCTTATTTTGTGGGAGGTTTGATCCAAAAGTGCATATGGCTTTCCTAAAATTTAAGTTTGGCTATTTCCATCTGACTCTGCCTGCAGAACTAAACTAGAATGTCTAATAAGTGATGGGTATTTGTGCTAACCTAACTTGGAGGCCAGATGCAGGTGCATAGATATTTTCAAACTGAGGAGGTAGGGCTTAGTGAGGTACCTATCCAATAGGTTGTGCAGAAACTGGCAGGATTGAGCCCTGTGTGCTGTATTAAGAATTCTGTTCAAATGCTGCCATATACTGCAGAATGCCATTTAGGTACCACTTGGCCAAAGGTAAGTGTCTGGAGAAGGGCCATGAGGATGATCAGAGGGCTGGAGCACCTCTCCTTTGAAGACAGAGAGAGTTGGGACTGTTCAGTCTGGAGAAGAGAAGGCTCCAAGGAGACCTTATTGTGACCTTCCAGTATCTGAAGGGGACCTACAAGAAAGCTGGGGAGGGACTCTTGAGGATGTCAGGTAGTGATAGCACCGGGGGAAAGGACCAGAACTAGAAGTGGGTAGATTCAGATTGGATGTTAGGAAGAAGTTCTTCAGCATGAAGGTAGTGAGACACTGGAACAAGTTGCCAAGGGAGGTGGTATTTAAAATGTTTAAGGCCAGGCTGGATGTGGCTCTGAGCAACATGATCTAGTGTGAGGTGTCCCTGTCCACTGTAGGGGGTTTGGAACCAAATGATCCTTGAGGTCCCTTCCATGCCCTGACAATTCTATGATTCTAAGTGGAGAAAACAGTGCTTAGGTTGTTTTCTGAATTGCTGGGGATTTTTATGATCTCTTCAAAGCCCTGTTTGGAAGCCTCCTTTCCATGGTAATCTTACTCATACAATTTTTTTTATATTCTAGATGAGCAAAAGGGCTTTGCTGATCCAGCTTGTCATTTCAAATTCAATTCTCTAGGATATGAAGCCAAACTCTCTTTTAATGCATTGCCACTTGAACAATTTTGGGAAACAGTGATTGTTGGATGCTGTATCCAGCAGTACTTAAATTAGGTAGAGCAACATACAATTGATCACTTTGAGTGAGTCAGTGGGTGCAGCTGTTGGAAGTTTTGACTGAAACACTACAGAGTTCCTATTCTTCCGTGAATTTTGTTCTTGGAAGGGATGGACATAGGCTGCTGGAGCCTGAAGCTAATTGCAGCCTGTTTTCACTGATCATAGAATAGTTTAGGGGAAAAGACCTTTAAGATTGAGTCCAGCCATTAGCCTAACACTACCAAGTGTGCTGCTAAACCACGTAGGCAGCACATCTACCTGTCTTTTAAATATCTCTAGAGGTAATGATTCAAGCACACCCCTGGGCAGCATGCTCCAGGGCTTGACAACCCTTTCAGTGAAGAAATGTCTGATCCAAACCTCCTCTGGTGCAACTTGAGATAGTTTCCTCTCATTCTGTTGCTTGCTTCTTGGGAGAACAGACAACACTCATCTGGCTGCCACCTCCTTTCAGGTAGTTGGGGAGAGCAATGAGATCTCCCCTCAGCCACCTGTTCTCCAGACTAAATCCCAGTTCCTTCATCAGCTCCACACAGGACTCATTCTCTAGACCTTTCACCAGCTTTGTTGCCCTTCTCTGGATCTGCTTCAGCACCTCAAAATCTTTTTTGTAGTGAGAGACCCAGAATTGAACACAGTATTCAAGGGGCTTTCTCACCAGTTGCTGAGTACAGTGGGGCAATGGCCCTTCTTGTCCAGCTGGCCACACTATTCCTGATACAGACCAGGGTGCTGCTGGCCTTCTTGGCCACCTGGACACACTGCTGGCTCATGTTCAGGCAGCTGTTGACCAACACCCCCATGTCTTTCTCTGCTGGACTGCTTTCCAGATGCTCTTCCCTCAACCCTTAGGGTTGTTTAGGCTTGTTGTGACCCAAGTGCAGGACCTGGCACTTTGCCTTGTTGAATCTCATGCAATTGGTCTCAGCCCATTGATCCAGCCTGTCCAAGTCTCTCTGTAGAGCCTTCCGACCCTCGAGCAGACCAACAATCCCACCCAACCTGATGTCACCTGTCATCTACAAACTTCCTGAGAATGCACTTGATCCTCCCCCATCCAGATCATTGATATTGAAGAGAACAGGCCCCACTACTGAGCCCTGGGGAACACCACATGTGACTGTCTGCCAGCTGGATGTAACTCCTTTCACCACCACTCTTTGGGCCCAGCCATCCAGCCATTTTTTAACACAGTGAGGAGTATGCCTATCCAAGCCATGATCAAGCAGTTTCTCCAGGAGGATGCTGTGGGACACAGTGTCAAAAGCTTTTCTAAAGTCCAGGTAAACAGCATCCACTGAGTTGCCCTCCTTCATTCAGTGGGTCACTTATCGTAGAAGATCAGGTTAGTCAGGCAGGACCTGCCATTTAGGAACCCATGCTGACTGGGTCTGATCCCTTGGTTGCCGTATATGTGCTGTGTGATGGCACTCCAGATGATCTGCTCCATAGCCTTCCCTGCCACTGAGGTCAGATTGGAAGATCTGTAGCTTCCCTGGATCCTCCTTTTGGCCCTTCTTTGTATATGGGTATCATATTTGCTAACTCTCCCATCAATTGAGACCTCCCTGTTTAGCCAGGATTGCTGATAAATGATAGACAGTGACATGCTGAGCACCTCTGCCAGCTTTCTCCACCCTTGGATGGTTCCCATCTGGCCCCATAAACTTGTGTATATCTAACCATGTCCTACTGGATTATGAGGGCTTCATTCTGTTCCTCTTCTTCCATCTCGAAAGGGCTGAGTACCCAGAAAACAGCTGGTTCTAGTACTGAAGACTGAGGCAAAGAGAGTATTGAGTTCCTCAGCCTTTTTCTCAATCCTTGGTCACTGTTTCTCCCCCACATCCAATAAAGGACAGAGATTCTCCTTAGTCCTCCTTTTGTTCCTAATTTATTTATAGAAACGTTTCTTACTTTTTAAAACAGCAGAAGGCAGATTAAGTTTTAGCTGAAATTTACCATAAATTTCCTTTCTTTCCCTGAATTGTAGCCAAAGGTCTCTGTTCAGCCAGGTTAGCATTCTTTTCCACCTGCCAGTCTTTCAGCACATGGAGATGGCCTGTTCCTGTCAGACTTCCTTTTTGAGAACAGCCTGAGTACTTGGCTTAGCAGTAGCCAAAATGCTGGGGTGTTACCAGTACTCAGTTACAGCACTGTAAGGCACATCACTAGAAAGATACTTTGAGGAGAATTAAGCTTATCTCAGCCCAAACCCAATACACATCCCCAGCCTTCCTGGATTCCTCTACCCCTCAGGACTGCCTTCCAAGGAACTTTGTCATCCAGTCTCCTAAACAAATCAAAATCTGAATTGAAGACTCCGTTATATTTTATAGCAAACACACACACAAAAGACACAATGTTTTTCTTCTGTGAGTACTACTCAGATGTGAAATAAAAAACTTACAGAGCAGTAAAATGTGTAAAATCATTAAGTAAAAGAAAGTGATGATGAACTCTCTTAAAGATTAGGTTACTACAGAAAATACATATAGGGAGTTTTTTCTTTGGTTGGCAGGACTGTGGGTCGCAGTAGTAGTTATGACTCTCTGGCTGTAGGTGTAAGTGCCACTTTCTAATTGTAAGAAAAGCATATCAGACAGTTTGTGTTCAGAAAGTTTACTTCACTGTTTAGTGTTCATTGATACTCTGCTCTATCAGTCATGATTCATAGAGTGGTTTTGGTTGGAAAAGTTCCACCCTCCCTGCAATAGGTAGGGACACCTACCACTGCATAAGGAATTGGCTGGATGATCAAGGGCACAATGTCCACCTGGAGACCAGTGACAAGTGGCGTCCCTCAGGGGTCAGTGCTGGCACCAGTGCTGCTTAACATCTTTGTCAGTGACATAGACAGAGGAATCAGTGCACCCTCAGCAAGTTTGCAGATGACACCAAGCTGTGTGGCACAGTTGACTTGCTGGAGGGCAGGGATCCATCCAGAGGGACCTGGACAGGCTGGAGAGGTGTGTCCAGGCTAACCTTATGAAATTTAATAAGGCCAAGTGTAAGGTCCTGCACCTGGGTCACTGCAATCCCAAGCACAAATCCAGGCTGGGTGGTGAGTGGCTGGAAAGCAGCTCTGAGGAAAAGGACCTGGAGGTCTGGGTAGATGAGAATCTCAGCATGAGCCGACAGTGTGCACATGCGGCTCAGACAGCAATTGTGTGCTGGGCTGCATCAAGAGCAGCTGTGGGCAGCAGGGCAAGGGAGGGGATTCTCCCCCTTTACTCTGCTCTTGTCAGACCCCACCTGGAGTACTGTGTGCAGTTCTGGAGCCCCCAGCACAGGAAGGACATGGAACTGTTGGAGAGAGTCCAGAGGAGGACCACGAAAATGATCAGAGGGCTGGAGCAGCTCTGCTATGAGGGCAGGCTGAAGGAGTTGGGACTTTTCAGCCTGGAGTAGAGAAGGCTTCCAGGAGACCTTATAGTAACCTTCCAGTATCTGAAGGGGGCCTACAGGAGGGCTGGGTAGGGTCTGTTCACAGGGTGTTGTAATGACAGGACGAAGGGGAATGGGTTCAAATTGGCAGAGGGGAGATTTGAATGGGATGTTAGGAGGAAGTTCATCACAGTGAGGGTGGTGAGACACTGGAACAGGTTGCCCAGGGAGGTTGTGGCTGCTCCCTCCCTGGATGTGTTCAAGGCCAGGCTCGATGAGGTCTTGAGCATCCTGATCTAGTGGGAGGTGTCCCTGTCTATGGCACTGGGGAGTTGGAACTGGATGATCCTTGAGGTATCTTCCAACCTAAACCATTCTGTGATTCTATGATTCTATGTGTGATGGCAGTCAATGGAACTGTCTAGAGGGCTGGGTCTTCTCATTTGAATCTAGCTGTGATCTGCATACTTTGTAAGGATTGAAAGAAAGTTATGGGACATAAAGCTTAATTTCGCTGTTGAGTGATCTCTCATTGAGCTGAAGTTGGAGCTGCAGAAACTCCACAATCTCAGCATGCTCCTGTGTTGAATTTAGAGGTGTTCCTTTAAAAAATACACTTACTGGAAGAACTGACCTGAAGGCTTGTGGTCTCCTTTTGCAACCTTTGCCATGTCTTGAAAATTACTGGCTGAAATGTGTCTGGAGGAGGGAAACTCTTGTATTTCCTTTCATCTCCTTTTGCATTAAAACTTCTTAAAATTACAGTTTTTTGGAAGGATGTTATTGCAGAATATAGAAACATTCCCTTTCTGAAGGAGTTGCTCTGCTGTAGTATTGTAGTGTGTGTTCTTCCTGTCTTTTGCTTCTCCTGTCCACTTCTTCTCATCCCACCTCACACATACCTACTTACAACCACATACTTACTCGCATCTTAATAGTGTAAAGTCTTAGCACTTCAGAAGTTAATTGTTTCACGTAGGCAAATTTTCACATTGGCAAAATAAGGCACCTTGTTAATCACAGGCAGTAAAAAAAGTCAGTCTTGAAATGCTCCCAATTTAACTAATTTTGAGTACAGCAATGCACTTAAAAACTAATTATAAAGAAAATAAGGAAAGATAATAAATAAAGAAAATAACATAGTAAATAAGATAATAAATAAAGAAAATAAGGAAAAAGGAAGGATGTTTAGGAACCTTTTGCATTGCACTTTTTCTCTATTTGCATCCACGTAATTGCCAGCAAAAGTTTAATTTCCACTTAAGTAATGAATTTGCAAACACTGAATGCAACAAACCAAACACAACTGCAAGCCACATCAGAATAGGAGTTTGGATGGATTATTATGTGCCTAGACAACTTTTCCCTGAAGCTGATTAGGTTAAGTCTTTGCCTTTAAAATACAACTTTTTCTCAGCCTAGTTTGAAACCAGAAGAAGAATACAAATGAAGAGAATGATAAAACTTGAGACTACAATATAAAACAGCTAAAAAATAATTTGATACTTAGTATGGTTATTTTGCTTCATTAACCTCCTGATCTGAATGCATACAGGGAAACTAAGTTTGCCTGCAGTGGACAATAAAATGGAATCGAATTAGAGAAGATAGATCTGTTTGATGTTTCAGTTAAAAAAGCAAATTTATCCAGAATCTAATACACTTCCACTTAACATTTACAGGGACCTGTGAGGTACTTTTCAGTGCTGTCATCTTTGTGTCCCATCATTTATGCTCTAAATAAAGCAAGTAATTGGCTTATCTTTTTATTGCTTGAAAGTGGGAGTTAATAGTAACAGGACAAACTGTTAATTCTGTGTATGTAAATAGCTGCTGTTGTGATGCCAGTACCAATTTTGAGCTGATAAGATAAGCAGGAGGTCAGGTGTACGTGCAGCACCAACCCAGAGCCCTGCTAAATGTCTGCCTTAGCCCAAAAAGTCATGTGCAAAATGTCATTGAAGAAGTGACATAAGTGTTTAACAGCATCTTCATGGCTAAAAGGGTTGAATGAGTCATTGGATCCTTTGCCCAGAGTGTCTCTTTTATTCTTTCCTTTTTAATTTTTTTTTTTCATTCACCCAGAGAACAAATTGGTGAGAACCAGATGAAAAAGGTGCCAAGTGCACACAATATTAGTATATATTCAAACTAAATGATTCACCATAACTGTATAGCATTAAGCCTCACTCAGTCCTGTGGTTTATAAAGAAAGCATCCTTTATAATATAGTGATATTGAATCATAGAATGGGTTAGGTTGGAAGAGACCTCAGAGATCATCCAGTTCCAATTCCCCTGTGCCATAGGCAGGGATACCTCCCATTAGATAGGTCACTCAAGGCCTCATCTAGCCTGGCTTTGAACACATCCAGGGAGGGAGCAGCCACAACCTCCCTGGGCAACCTATGCCAGTGTCTCACCACCCTCGCTGTGAAGAACTTCCTCCTAACATCCTGTTTAAATTTCCCCTCTGCCAGTTTGAACCCATTACCCCTCACGCTGTCATTACAAGACCTTGTGAATAGTCCCTCCTCAGCCTGTCCTCATAGCAGAGCTGCTCCATCCCTCTGATCATCTTCATGGACCTCCTCTGGACTCTTCTTTTGCAACTTGTATGGTAGGGTGTTAATTATTCCCCCAAAATAAAATCACCAGACTAGCTCATAAGGTTTGGATGCAAGATAAAGCTGTATTTATTGCAAAACTAAAATCTAAAAGCATATCATACAATGCATATGTACAAGATATATTTACAATTATTTGCAATTTAGAAATAACACAAAGATCCCCCTTGGGACAAACCCAGAAGGGGTAACAGCCACCTTCTTCTACCCGCCCCGAGAGAAAACCAAGCCCCACTGTTAATCTACTCAGCCAAGGTTAATGTAGCCATGGAAGAGCAACCAGCACAGGGAAAAGATCAGGAGGGGGCAAGAGGCAGAATAGTGTTTGCAGCAGACTTCATACTAGTCCAACAAATTAATGAAATTTTGTAGGCTTACCTGTTACTTTATTTTATAATCTATCCTTTATTTTATTTACCTTAAAATATTTTTTTTTTCTATTCAACATTGCCAGAATTTTCCTCTAGTATGTTTATAATTTAAAATTATTAGAGTGTTAACTCTGAACTCCCACAGGTGGAAAGTATTTAATGGAAACCATTTTACCCTTATCTGCATAACTGTAATATTCATTGATACAGATATGAGAGTGGCAAAATGAAAAATGAGAATGATTTGGATTTGACAAAGCCCAGATGTAGAATGGCGGCTAGGTTTTATCTGTGCTGCTGGAACCTCAGTTTTAATCATAGAATGGCTTACATTGGAAGAGATCTCAAAGATCATCCAGTTCCAACTCCCCTGTGCCATAGGCAGGGACACCTCCCACTAGATAAGGATGCTCAAGACCTCATCCAGCCTGGCCTTGAACACATCCAGGGAGGGAGCAGCCACAACCTCTCTGGGCAACCTGTTCCAGTGTCTCACCACCCTCACTGTGAAGAACTTCCTCCTAACATCCCGTTCAAATCTCCACTCTACCAGTTTGAACCCATTCCCCTTCGTCCTGTCATTACAAGCCCTTGTGAACAGTCCCTCCCCAGCCTTCCTGTAGGCCCCCCTCAGATACTGGAAGGTTGCTATAAGGTCTCCTGGAAGCCTTCTCTTCTCCAGGCTGAAAAGTCCCAACTCTCTCAGCCTGTCCTCATAGCAGAGCTGCTCCAGCCTTCTGATCCTCTTTGTGGCCCTCCTGTGGACTCTCTCCAACAGTTCCATGTCCTTCTTGTGCTGGGGGCTCCAGAACTGCACACAGTAAATGCTGCCTTCATATCAAAATCATTACTGTTTCTTAAGTGTACTGCTCAGGCAGATGTGTGGTTTTCGTAACATCCTAAATCACAACTAAGGGCAAGAATTGTTTCATACATCTGTGAGATCATGTCTGCATTCGTCAGCATTCAGGTCAACTAATTATATTCTTTGTTCAAAGACTTCTTTTTCACACTGAAAGCCCAAGGTGAAAATTTTTCTCATACCACAACAAGGTATGATAATTTCTGAGGAATGTTTGCTACACAGGCAAAACTGCTGGGCAACTGTAGAACTGTTGGTTTACAAATAAACTTGTAAACCCAGCCTCTGCTCCTTTTAAGCCCTTGCATTCAGTGCTAGATTTTAATCGTAAAGTTAAAATCATTGTTTTACTTTGTATGCTGTTTTATTGCCAGCCCTGACACAATGAGCTGTGTTTTAAAATGTTTGTCTTTTTGCCTGCTGATCTCTTAGTGACAAATGTAAGGTAAGCAGCTGTGTAGGTAAGCAGCTGTATAGATTCATAGGATGGTTTAGTTTGGAAGGGATTCAAAGATCATCCAGTTCCAACTCCCCGCCATAGGCAGGGACACCCCCAACAAGTTGCTCAAGGCCTCATCCAATGTTGCCTTGAACACCTCCAGGGAGGGAGCAGCCACAGCCTCCCTGGGCAACCTGTTCCAGTGTCTCACCACCCTAACTGTGAAGAACTTCCTCCTAACATCCCATTTAAATCCCTTATGCCAGTTTAAACCCATTCCCCCTTGTTCTGTCTTTACAGGACCTTGTGAATAGTCCCTCCCCATCCTTCCTATAGGCCTTTTTCAGATACTGGAAGGCTACTATAAGGTCTCCTTGAACCCTTCTCTTCTCCAGGTTGCAGAGCCCCAACTCTCTCAGCCTGTCCTCATAGCAGAGCTGCTCCAGCCCTCTGATCATCTTCATGGCCCTCCTCTGGACTCTCTCCAACAGTTCCATGTCCTTCTTGTTCTGGTGCCTCCAGAACTGCACACAGTACTCCAGGTGGGGTCTGACGAGAGCAGAGTAAAGGGGGAGAATCACCTCCCTTGTCCTGCTGGCCACACTGCTCTTAATTCAGCCAAGGACACAGTTGCTGTCTGGGCTGCACGTACACATTGCAGGCTCATGTTGAGCTTTTCATCCACCCAGATCCCCAGGTCCTTTTCCTCAGGGTTGTTGTACCTCTGCGCTGTCTGGCACTGACTGTTTAGCTGATTATTATAACAGGATTTAGGACATTTTGATTTATGTATTTGAGGAAAATAGACCTGGGAGTAAAAAGCCAGTATAAAACTTACATGAAGTTTAAATCTTAAATAAACTGGATCCCTTCACGATCGTACACTGTCATTCACATTAGCAGTCTTTATCCTGTGTATGAGGATGATGCAGTTACAGATGAGCTTCTCTTTCAAACATTTTGAATAGATGAGTATATATTGTGTTGCTCTGTTGATTTGTCCAAGATTTCACAAATATTCATTAAAATGAAAGAAAGCAAGTATAATGTACAAACAAATCTGGAATCATAATTATCTAACAGACCAGCAAAAATCTGTTGCCATAGAGAAATTGCTTCTTACAGAAATAGAAATATTGGAGGTGGGGGAGGGAATTGTTGGCCACTTTTGTCGTTGCTTACTTTGGGATGCCAACTGAGAAGTGACTGTTAGTGAATGTGATTGTACTAGCTGTGCTTTACTTGTATTTTCTATTACTATTATTATCCTATTTCTGCTTTACCATATGGAATACGTCCTTCATAATGCAGATTTGAAGGAGTCTTGGAAATGTGGACATTCCAAAATTTTTAACAGCCACTGTTGTTGAAGTCAAATGCCTCTCTGTCTTGCTACCTGTCTGCCTAGCTACCTGTAGTGATGTTCTAGTTTAGAGCTTCCCGGAGACTTAAAGCCCACAGAACAAAATTAAATACAGGATTATTCCTCCTGTTCCCTTCTCCCCATACAAAAGATATTTAGGCAGAAGGGTGAAAGCGGTAGAAAACACTCAAAGAATAATCTTGCTCTTATTTGGAAGTTAAAAACCCAAAACATGGATGGAAACCCAAAACAGGACATGGAACTGCTGGAGAGGACATGGAACTGCTGGAGAGAGTCCAGAGGAGGGCCACAAAGAGGATCAGAGGGCTGGAGGACAGGCTGAAGGAGTTGGGGCTTTTCAGCCTGGAGAAGAGAAGGCTTCCAGGAGACCTTATAGCAGCCTACCAGTATCTGAAGGGGGCCTACAGGAGGGCTGGGGAGGGACTGTTCACAAGGTCTTGTTATGACAGGACGAGGGGGAATGGGTTCAAATTGGCAGAGGGGAGATTTGAACAGGATGTTAGGAAGAAATTCTTCACAGTGAGGGTGGTGAGGCACTGGAACAGGTTGCCCAGGGAGGTTGTGTCTGCTCCCTCCCTGGATGTGTTCAAGGCCAGGCTGGATGAGGTCTTGAGCGACCTGATCTAGTGGGAAGTGTCCCTGCCTATGGCACAGGGGAGCTGGAACTGGACGATCTTTGAGGTCTCTTCCAACCTAAACCATTATATGATTCTAAAACCAAAACTTTAACAATAAATAAAGGGTATTTAAGGGAGTTTACAGAGGTATAAGGGAAGAAAAACAGGTATATATATTTTGTATATGTATATACAAAACTGGATTGATGGATGGAAGTGGATGCAGGAGGTAAATAACCACGTGGTTAGCTGGCCATGTGGCTAAGCTGGAGCAGTTGTAGCAGCTAAGGTGTTGCTCTTCAGACCAGGCAGAGGGAGAACAGCAAGTTCATTGCCTCTTACAGGGTTGCATACAGGAAGTGGGAGTGGGATAACTTTTTACTTGTAGGGACCCTGCACTAGGAGGGCCAGGAGCACCTGGAGTCAGGTTCCAGACAACAGCTACTAGGAGGGATTCAGGGAGACCTGGGGTGAGGCTTCCAGACCACTCCCCCCAGGATTTCACCTGTAATTAGTGAGGTCATGGAAAGATGATGGAAGTAAAACAAAAAGTTTCTTGAAGTATGTACAATCATAGAATCAGTCAGGGTTGGAAGGGACCACAAGGATCATCTAGTTCCAACCCCCCTGCCATGGGCAGGGATACCCTACCCTAGATCAGGCTGGACAGAGCCTCATCCAGCCTGGCCTTAAACACCTCCAGGGATGTGGCCCCAACCACCTCCCTGTGTCAGGATTACACTGTTTAGCAGCTGGTTTTAATTAATCTGATTCTTCCCCTTAAACGGAAAAATTGGATTTGCCTTTGGCAAAATTTCCGTTCGCAGAAAGGTTTGCTTGCATGCTGTGCTACTCCATCAAAAAACATTTCACAAATAGTGCCAGCCAGAGTTAATCACAGCTAAGTCTAGCATTTTCAAAAGAAATAACACCAAGAAAAGGGGGAAATAACTCTTTCATGTGCATCAGCGTTTTGTGTTACAAAAGAAATAATTGAGACAATTGTATAGTTGTAGTGTCAAAAATCATTATTGGCTGAGTAACTTTTCCAAGTGATTTTGGCCCTCGTAATGCTGCTGTGGCCCAGCTCTGTAGCAGTTCTTTCTAGTTCACCTGGATTTATGTGCCTATTTGCTTGGGACAAATGATCCTGTCCGTAGTGAAATACGTGTTTCCTCTTCAAATCTAAGTTATCTGATGAAATTAAAATAAAAGCTTTTTAAGAAGTAGGTTATAATATCTCAGAAAGACTTAAGCCTCAAACTGAGATCTGTCTTCTGAAGGCAAGCAGATTAGTAAGGCTAATAGCTGGTGGATGGGCATGCTGCCTTTTTGTTGCCAAGACCTTGCTGCTTATGTTTCTTCCTCTCCATATGTTACCCTGTTTTTATAAGGTCTGTAGTGATACCTGGGGCTTCAGCTGACTGCAAAGTGTCATTTTCAGGAGTGCTGTACATACACTGAGCAGCAGTCTTGTGCTTGATGGCACAAGACAAATAGGTCAAGGGAATTAAAACCATGAGAAATCATGTGGTGTTCCCACCTTATAGGTAGGCAATTTATCCACTAAAGAGTACAGTATCTGCCACAATCATTGAGTCTCAGGAAAAGCCAACCAGCCATCAGAGCAGAGCTTTCCATGATCTGTGCACTAGCACAGTGAATTGATTGTGGGTGATTGAAGAGGCAGGAATTATAAATTATGTAGCTTTCATAATTTCCAAAAGCCCCACCCACAATCTGTGTATAAATTGGTTTAAGTCTGAGCTCTAATTTGTTTGGGAAAAGTCTTCACAAGGATGCCTTTTCAGGTAATTCAGGAAAACCCAGAAAATTTGGAAAAGGTTTGGGCATAAGACAGCTTTGCCCTACTTAGAAACGGGAGACTGTCTCTTTCGTGGCAGTGTCTGGAGTCCAGTGCCTGCCAAAGTCCAAAATGACTGTGGGCATGGCTTTCATGAAGCTACGACCACAAAGCAAGGCAGGGGAAATCCAGGGGTGCTCCGTGGTATTCCCACGAATAGCTGCAGTTTGCCGTTAGAGGCAGGTCCTGCAGCAAGAAGCCAGGATGCTCCTCAAGGTCTGGCTCAATGTCCCTGCAAGGTCCGTCAAGGTCTGTCTCCAGGTCCATGTTCATGTCCCAGTTCAGGTCCATGCAAGGGTCTGTGTTCAGGTCCGAGTGCAGATCCTACTCCAATCTGTCCAGTTGCTATATATATACTGGGGCGATTTGTTCCCTCCCTATTCAAGCCCACAGAGAGTGGGAGAAGGTACTTTACACCTATTGTACTCCACATTTCCAACCTCCAGTGACAGAGGTGGGGAGGGAGGAAGACCATTACTGCCCCATTCACACCTCTGGTGGGGCAGTGGACTTGGGTGTGCCCTGCCACAGTTTGCACCCCATTCAAACCTCCGGTGGGGCAGTGCCCTGCCCTGCCACACACTGTCAAAGCCAGCTTTGTGTCGTGTGGTAGAAGCAAGCTCTTTCCACCTTCATTTTTTTTTCCCAGGCTTTCCAAATGTGTTGTATTGGCTTTTTTTAAATGTTACTGCAAAGTCTGCAAGGCCTGGTAGTTTTGTGCGCTAGGAATATTATCACTGTGGCTCTAGGAGTGGTTTTGTTTGAACTGTAGACAGTTTCTTGAATAGAGCTATGATTTCATGTGTCCAGCTGTACATTTTTTTAAGCCAGCGACCAACTGGGCACTAAAGCCATCAAAATGCTTGTATTTAAACATCATAAAAGTGGTAATTTTTGATGGTCACCAATTCAAGTGTTCCAGAACTGTTTCTGCTAAAGAAACACTTGTCGTTTTTTCAATAGGAAGGTAGTTTAAGTAATACTGAGAATGCTTTCTGTGTAAGTCATGGATATTTGGATACAGCTGCTAATGATTTTGTGTCTTGAACGAGCACAGACACAATCAAGCATTCTAATTATTTTTTTCTCTTTTAATAAATAAATGGGCTACAGAATCATGTACTTTATTTGGCACGGGTGTCCTCATATAATAATTTGTGTTTCATAGAGCTAAGAAACAATTGTCTATTAAGTCCTGGGGGGTTAACTGTATACCATAACTGATTCAGCAATGTTCAATCAATTTCCCTTTGTTTCAGGTGACCAGACTTTAAGAGTTTGGGATGTAAAAGCCCCAGGAGTCAAACTTGTGATACCAGCACACCAGGCTGAGATCTTGAGCTGTGACTGGTGCAAATATGATGAGGTATAAACTTGCTTGTCTAGCTGTTTTCCTAGTTGAACTAACCTGATTGAGTAGCAGGGGTTGTGTTTTTTACTGCAATACTAATGCCTCTTTATAAAGCATGGCATGGAATAGAATAGAATAGAATAGAATAGAATAGAATAGAATAGAATAGAATAGAATAGAATAGAATAGAATAGAATAGAATAGAATAGAATAGAATAGAATAGAATAGAATAGAATAGAGCCAGGATGGAAGAGACCTCCAAGATAATCCAGTCCAATCTATCACCCAGCCCTATCCAGTGGCACTAAGTGATCCATCCAGTCTTTTTTTGAACACCTCTAGGGATGGTGACTCCACCACCTCCCCTGGGTAGCCCATTCCAATGGCAAATCACTCTCTGTGAAGAACTTCCTCCTAATATCCAGCATATACCTCCTCCAGCAGAATTTGAGACTGTGTCCCCTCATTCTGTTGCTGGTTGCCTGGAAGAAGAGACCAACCCCCACCTGGCTACAACCTCTTTGCCTCTCTCATGTGCTACTGCATCTTCAGAAGAACCTTGTTCCAACAGAAAGATGGCCCCAAAAGATGAGAGGTTTTGCTTATTCTTTTGTATAGTGGACAGGATGGCCCAAAGTAGAGAAAACAATTTGTGTTTTCCTGTTCTGTTTATTTTACACACTGCGGTCTTCATCTGTGATTTATGCATCTCTCTTGTTTGATTTATCTTACCTTTAGTAGCCAGCACACGCATCGCTGCGACTTAGTAATTTAATTGTCCTGATATATCTCTGTTTTATCAAATCCATCAGAACTTGCTGGTGACTGGGGCAGTTGACTGTAGCTTGAAAGGCTGGGATCTGCGGAACGTCCGGCAACCACTATTCATCTTGCTTGGTCATACCTATGCTATCAGAAGAGTAAAAGTAAGTTGTGTTTTGCTCTCCATTGCCCACCACGGAATTGTCACACACGTTTTCCTGAAAAGCAGAAATATTCTATATAATCTAATGTGGCAGTTATGGAGTTCACGCCCCATCCCCCCACCCCACCCAGCACACACAGATCCTGCCTGACAAACCTGGTGGCCTTTTATGAACAGGTCACAACATTAATAGATGAGGGGCGAGCAACTGATGTAATTTATCTGGGGCTGAGCAAAGCCTTTGACACTGTCCCACACCACATCCTGGGCTCCAAGCTGGTGAAACATGGATTTGATGCATGGACCACAGGACGGATAAAGAACTGGCTTGATGGCCGCACCCAAAGAGTGGCTGTCAATGGGTCCATGTCCAAGTGGAGGCCAGTGACAAGTGGAGTCCCTCAGGGATCAGTCCTGGGACCAGTCTTGTTCAACATCTTTGTGGGGGACATGGACAAAGGCATTGAGTGCACCCTCAGCAAGTTTGCTGATGACACTAAGCTGTGTGGTGCAGCAGACATGCTGGAGGGCAGGGATGGCATCCAGAGGGACCTGGACAGGCTGCAGAGGTGGGCACAAGGCAACCTCATGAGGTTCAATAAGGCCAAGTGCAAGGTCCTGCAGCTGGGTCGAGGCAATACCAAGCACAAATACAGGTTGGGCAGTGACTGGCTGGAGAGCAGCCCTCAGGAGAGGGACTTGGGGATGCTGGTGGACGAGAAGCTCAATATGAGCCAGCAGTGTGCACTTGCAGCCCAGAAAGCCAACCAGATCCTGGGCTGCATCAGGAGAAATGTGGCCAACAGGTTGAGGGAGGTGATTCTCCCCCTCTACTCCACCCTGGTGAGACCTCACCTGGAGTATTGCAAGAGAGATGTGGACATGCTGGAGCATGTCCAGAGAAGGCTTATGAGGATAATCCAAGGGCTGGAGCTCCTCTGCTATGAGGACAGACTGTAAGAGTTGGGGCTGTTCAGTCTGGAGAAGAGGAGGCTCTGAGGTGACCTTCTTGTGACCTTCCAGTATCTGAAGGTGGCCTACAGAAAAGCTGGGGAGGGACTTCTGAGGCTATCAGGTAACGAGAGGGCTAGGGGGAATGGAGCAAAGCTGGAGGTGTGGAGATTCAGAGTGGATGTGAGGAGGAAGTTCTTCTGCATGAGAGTGGTGAGAGCCTGGAATGGGTTGCCCAGGGGTGTGGTTGGGGCCACATCCCTGGATGTGTTTAAGGCCAGGCTGGATGAGGCTGTGGGCAGCCTGATCTAGGGTAGGGTGTCCCTGAGCATGGCAGGGGGGTTGGAAGTTGATGATCCTTGTGGTCCCTTCCAACCCTGGCTGATTCTGTGAATTCACCAGACTAACTCAGCCAGATGGAAGTTAAGGAATGAAGCAATACATTTACAGCATGGCACAATTTACAAGCATATATGTACAATATATCCAGATATTTGCAGCTGTATACAATAATACACAAGTTAAAAGTGATACAGAGATACAAACTCCATCCCAAACAGCAGAGTGGCCTAGGAGGGTTTCCAAACCAACTCTCCTCCTTCTTCTTTCTTTCCACACCCCCTCCCTTATCTCAGGATCCCACTTATATGCAGGATGAGATGTAAAATCTTGGCAAGAGGTTAGAAAAAGACTTATTAGTTTGGGTTATGTAGGTTCAGGCACTGAAGCAGGCAGCAGCCAGACAGAGACTGACTGTTTATATTCTTTGTTTTTATATCTCTCAGGAGAACAAATGGGTAATATAGACATCACATTTTATTTTCACAGCCAATGATCTAATTTCTCTCATTAAAAATACTTCCATTAGCCTCAAACCAGCACATCTAATAATGAGGAAAAAACCAAAAAGTGTTCAAGATTCCAGATGATGCAGTGACTGCCCTTGGAAACTTTTAGTTTAGCACTAATTTCTCTGCTGTCTGTCATTCTGGATTAGGTTAGGAAGAGCATTGTCAGCAAACTGAGGGAAGTGATCCCTGCTACTCTCCACCAGTGAGACAACATGTGGAGAGCTGGATCCAGTTCTGGGCTTTCCAATGCAACGGACATACTGGAGTAAACTCAGCAATGTGCCTCAAAAAAGATTAAGGGATTGGAGCTTCTGCCCTACCAGGAGAGGCTGAGACAGCTAGAATTTGTTTAGCATGAAGAAGAGAAGGTTCAGAGGGGATCTTACCATTGTGTAGGAATGACTGGAAAATCAGAGATTGAAAGAAGCCTGACTTAGTGGTATCTAGTGAGAGGATCAGAGGTGATTGATGCAAACTGAAATACAGGAGATGCTGTGTAAACATACAGCACTGGGCTCAAAAGTCTGCATATTCATACACGTGCAAAGGAGAAGTATGTAAGAGTGCACAACTTCCATCCCATCTTGGCAGGCTTTTAGAGTGGTCCTTGTGGTCATAATATATGAGACTGTGGGCCAGGACTTAGAGGTGGTGCACCATATCTACACTTGTGTGGTAGAACTAACCAGTCACAGAAAATGAATCACAGAATGTCAGGGGTTGGAAGGGACTTCGAAAGATCATCTAGTCCAGTCCCCCTACCAGAGCAGGATCACCTATACCAGATCATACAGGAATGCAACCAGGCTGGCCTTGTATATCTGCCAGAGAGGGAGACTCTACAATAGCCCTGGGCAGCCTGTTCCAGGGTTCCGTCATATTCACAGTGAAAAAATATTTCCCGTGCCTCAGCTTCCACCCACTGCCCCTACCCTGTCATTGGGTATCACCGATAAGGTCCTGGCCCCATCCTCTTGGCACTCACCCTTTACATGTTTACAAACATTAATGAGGTCACCCTTCAGTCTCCTCTGCTCCAAAATAAAGAGACCCAGCTCCCTCAGTCTTCTGTGGTCTTCTTAAGTGCACCTTGCCCAAACCGCCACATCATGTCATCCATATCATTGATAAAGACATTAAAGAGGGCAGGCCCCAGTACTACTGGGGGCCAGCCAGGCATAGCTTCATTCACCACCACTCTTTGGGCCCAGCCAGATAGTTTTTAATCCAATGCAGTGTTGCACTTATCCAAGCCTTGTGTCACGAGTTTCTGAAAGAGAATGCTGTGGGAAACAATGTCAAAGGTTTTACTAACTTTACTAAGGACTGATATCTTATGGTCACTTTGACCAAGATGTCCACCAACCTTTAGATTGAAGAGAAAGACCGGGATGCTACTAGAGTGTGGTGGTTCGGGAGATACCTGCCCCCACACACTTTGAAATAACACAAGCTAGGACTCAGTCAGCTGGAAGTTAAGGAATGAAGCTTTATATTTGCAGCTTTGCACAATATACAAGCAGATATTTACAACATATAACAGATACTTACAGATATATACAGTGAAAAGGTAATATAGAAACACCACAGCCCTCCCAGAGATCAAAATCCCTAAGAGGGGTTTCTAACCACCCCTACCACCTTCCCCCCTTTCTTATCTCACCATCTGTTTTATGCAGCAGATAGGCAGAGGTAGATCATCCAGGGGGATCAGCAGCAGGAAAGTTAGTGAAATTATTCAGATCCAGCTAGAAAGGGAGAAAGCCATGCAGGAGCAGTCACAGCCCAGAGCTGTCAGAAACTGACTTATCAATGTTTGGGTTACAACTCTTAAACAATTTTTTTTCTTTCTTAGTAAAGCTATGAGTGCAGTAGCACCATCAGTGTTTTCCTCTGTCAGCCTATAGCCTAATTTCTCATTCAAATCCTCCAATTAGTTCAAACCAGCACATAGAGGCAGCTGTCCCCATCGATGTTGCTTCCTCTACGTTGTGCTGACAGTATCCATTGTAAAGCTGTACAGCAAGCTGGCTTAGCTGATTGCCATGACTGAAAATCCTGGCCTTAAAAGTGACTAGTTTGTGTCTGGATCACTAAGCTGTCTCAATTTGTCACTCCTCTGCACAACTACTAGCCCTGACACAAAAGAGAAGGGCAGGAAGCACACAGCCTGAAGTGGAAAGGGAAGGCCACAAGGCTTGGCAGCGATGCACTCTTAAATTAGCTTAAACCAACCATGAAATCATGCTCTTCACTTGCCTGTCCTTTATGTTCTGTTGAGTTGTTCAGGGTTGTGCTGACTGTCAGATCTGGGGCTGGCAGGGAGTTCTACCCAACACAATACTGTCAGGATTCCTACAAATTTCCTGTGGTGTTCCACTGCAGCGCAGGACATTACCAGCACAGTGAGATTGCTGGAGCCTATTTCACAGGAGATTTTGCCATTAGAGTATTTGGCTGTTCCATCAGCTTTGCTGGCTTCAGTCCGTTATAATGAAATGTAGTTGCAGTTTCTGAGTTCACTTAGAAAGATATTTGGATGAATGGTCTGCAAAATGTTGGAGGTCAGGCTAGATGATGCATTGGTCTGTTCTGTCTGTATACAACTGTTCAGATGACAAAGTGGTAGTGTCTTAGAGTTCAGTGGAACAGAATTTTAAAATGCTGTCTTCTCTTTGTAGCAGAATGAAAGTATGTAAATTCTTTAAACTTATATGTAGTGTTCCACAAAGTATTTTTATAAACTTTGCTTAGGTGTGTTTCTAGGATATTTAAGGTTAATGACAAAGCTTTTCAGCTTTGACAAGTTGGTTTGGCTTCATCTGAAACTGTGGACAAAGCTGAAAGGAGGGCATATGGGAAACATGCCACTGGATTTTTCTGCCCATAGACTTCTTCCCTTTTGTTATTCATATTCTAGAGGTGCAGAAGAAAAAGGTGTTTAGTTGTGATTATTTTTATATTTTTATTCCCTCTAGAAAAATTGCAGGAAAACTGTGGAGGTTGAAGTTGTGCCAAGCCCTCAATTCTGCTGTAGTAAAGAGGGCTCTGTCAGCAGAGTTCAGTAGGCAACAGCATACACTGCTTTCTTGGCAACTTGGGCAATTGTGGCAATAGCCCAGGCTTAACTTTGGACTTTGTAGTAGCTATGAATGGTATTTTAAGTCTTGAAGAAAGAATATTACCTGTGAACCATGACATGGGTGACTTGCATTTCAAGCTGATGCTATGTCAATTTTATAGCAGTTTTCACATGACTGCATCCTTATTGTTGCAGTTCTTGGACTTGTCTGCAGAAGTCCATAGAAGAGCATGTCCCATAAAATGCCCTACAGGAGAGAGGGAAATTATCACACATATCACAGAATCACAGAATGTCAGGGGCTGGAAGGGACCTCAAAAAATCTTCCAGTCCAACTCCCCTGCAGAGCAGGATCACCTAGACCCGATCACACAGAAACACATCTAGGCAGGTCTTGAATATCTCCAGAGAGGGAGACTCCACAATGCCCTTGAGCAGCCTGTTTCAGTGTTTTGTCATCCTTACAGGGAAAAAATTCCTCCTCATGTTTACATGAAACTTCCTATGCCTGAACTTCTACCCTGTCCTGTCACTGGGCCTCACTGAGAAGAGCCTGGCTCCCCTTCAGTTTTTCTGCTGTCTCAAGTTTTCCCATTTCTGTAAATAACTTAAAAAGACATGGAATTGGTGGCAGTAATATACCTTACATTCTCTGCAGTATGCACAAATTTTCTCTCTCTGAAAATAATAAACTGGTCATATAGCTTTGCTGGAACCCAGTTTATAACATGAAATAATACTCAGCTTGCTAGCCAAAAGGAGAATTTAATGAGTGTTTATATGGCTGTCCTAAAATTTCTTGCCTTTACAGAAGGAATGTTTGGCACTGATTTAATGAAATTAAATCAAAGCAGAGTCCCAAAGAACAGGTATTATGAAAAGGGTATTATGTAGTCTGCTTTGTTGCAGCATGATATAGTACCTACCAGGACAGTTTAAACAGTTAAACCTTGGTAACTTTCTACTTAGAGTAAATCCTGTATGCTTAAAATGTTTTTAGATTTGAAGGTGTTCTGTTTTGTTTTCTTGCAGTTTTCACCATTCCATGCAACCTTACTGGCCTCTTGCTCCTATGATTTTACTGTAAGGTACAGTACTTTTTTTAATTGGATGAAAAAGGAAAGATTATTGATTTTCACATGGCTTGCAATAGAAAACAGCTTTCAAGTGGGCATGCAGTTAGTATTGCTATCAAATCAGATGTTTTCTGTCTTCAAAATATATGTGGAAAATGCATGGGTCCTTCATTTAAAGGCTAGCTCAGTCACTCGTCTGAGCAATATTTGCTCTGACAGATGCTTTCTAGAATCCTTTTCACATCACTCTGCTGAATGTAGTTGTGTCTGGCTGTGATCATGTCTGATAAGAACATAATAGCCTTTTAAACGGATGTAGATAGGCTACTTTGTATGTTTCTGTGAAATCCTTTTATTTAAACTTCCTATGAACAAAGCTTTTGTCCTCCCAGTATCTAAGGAAGCTTTAGTATTGTTCCACGGGGTGTATGCTGAAGTTCTGTAGACAGTAGTTTTGCAAATTGCCCTGCCAGCCCAGTGTATCTGATACTGATGAGGATTTTGTAATACAGCTGATTTAAAGCTGATTAAGATTACTAAGAAGTTTGATTTTATATTAGGATTTCTTTAAGATGCACAATGTTGTAACTCAATACACTATGAAACACATTCCTGAATATTTCAGTCACAGTCTTTGATCTACATTTTCATTTTATAACCTGCAATGATTGTAGTAGGCAGCTGAGCCTGGATTAGGTGTCTGCACCAAAAGAAAAATGTACATCATCACTGGAGACTGTCTCCTGTTGCATTTCTTCTAGAACTAACTGTCTGCAAACCCTACTTGATGTCTTGGAAAGTTTTGTTGCCTTCTTTGGGTCGAGGTCCAAGGAGTTTGTGAAGAGAGACTGCTAGGGTTTGTCCAGATTGAGAACACTGCCTTTCCTCATTTACCTCTGTGAGTTCCCATGTTACTGAAGAGGCAATCATGAATCTATCAGGAGTGGTACTGGGGGCCCAGAGAATGTTTCCCTTGAGCCTGACAGTGAAGAAGAAAGGTTCAGGTAGGAAAAGACAAGTCAACACTTGATTGCATAGCTGGTGTCAGAGGGAGAGCTTTGTCTTTTGCAGCCACAGAGTCCTCACTGGATACTGTAAGGCAAGGAAAAGATCCACCTGGCAAAGTTGGGCAAGAGCATCTTTGCCAGTACTCTTGCTTAACCCAGTGAGGAGTATTTAAACTATCAGGACAGAGCAACCATAACCCAAAGAGAAGGCATAATGATCAGACAAAAGTGGGAAATAGCTTAATACCAGAGACTTTTTGCACTTTTCCTGTGAAAGCAAACCGACACCTGTGTACAGCAGAGGACACAAAAGGGGACTTGGAAGTCCGTGTACAGCAGTAGAGTTGTGGCCTTTTGGGGATTATAGAGGTGATGAGACCATGCACAAGACTGAAGTGTTGCGGTGGATAAAGTCTTTTCAGGAAAGAGGGGCTAGGAAGGTGAGGTGGTGCTAATGGTCTATCTGTGAATTTAGCAGTCCCATCACTCTTAAATTTTCAGTCCCTGTATGGGCTTGTTCCTTCCAAAAATTGTACTTTTCTCACGTGGATTAGACCTGGATGGTGAGCTTTGGTCCCTCATAGATGTGTCATTATTTCAGGAAAAGGCTTTCATGCTTGAGAACCTTTCCTAAGTTACTCTTTTGCTTGCTTTAATAAGGACTAGTGCCTTGCCAGTTATAGCCATTGTGTGGTTGGTGACATGAGCCTGGCAGTGTTAAGTGCTGTGATGTCCATACATATCTAGCTTTCCAGACTGCTGTACCAGCATTCTGCCACTGAGTGCTTCATTTATTTTTTTTTGTTTAAAATGTACTTCCAATAGAACACTGCACAGTGGTCTGTGGAGACTTATTTATGGGATCTTATTTAACATCCTTTTCTGGTGCAGTGTGAATGTGTATTGTTTCTCAGCCTAAAATAAAAATTTTTAAAAAGTGGTAATTGGTTTCTTCCAATGGCCTTGTCCGACCTGTAAGAATAGTAATCAGGATGCTCATGCATTGAGGTGTCTTGATTATGTTGTCGTGCTCTTCCCATTTTTGACACCAACTATGTATCCTTCAGATTTGGCACTACTGTGATTCATGCAGTACTCAAATCTTTATTTGACATTTTCATACGTGGCAACTGCCAGAAAAGATGAGGAGAGCTCTTAGCTCATATACCAGTGCCCATAAATGCAGAGCTTCAGGACTTCTTAAAAAATGTCCTTTAAAACAGATTAACTGATACAAGCAGAGATATTTTAACAGCAGCTTAATGGTGATCTTATTCTTTTATTTTCCTTAATGCTTCTACTTGAAGCTCAGAATTGTCTGTAGCTTTAACATACAGTAGCTAACTGCATAGCTTACTGGCTAGGCTCTCTAATCTTAAATGCTACTGAAGCTCTCTTGTTTAATTAAACAAATGCAAATCTTAGATACAGTGACCAAGTTGCCATGTAAGAGGAAGGGGTTTTGTTTTTTTCCAGTAGAACAGCTGGTTTGGCACATAGTGACAACTGGCTATCTAAAAGCAAAAAATAGTAGGTCGAAAGCCAAGTTAACAATGCTTAGCTTCATCCTTTGCAAATTGGGTAATTGTTGCATGTATGCATGTTATGGTTTAAGGCTTGGTTTAACTTTTTTGTGTCTAACTATAAACAATACAAGAGAGATGTAGAGGTGTTGGAGAGGGTCCAGAGGAGGGCAACGAAGCTGGTGAAAGGCTAGAGAATAAACCTTATGAGAAGCGACTGAAAGAGCTGGGGCTGGTTAGTTTGAAAGAGAGGATGCTGAGGGGAGACCTCATTGCTGTCTGCAGCTACCTGACAGGACACTGTGGAGAGGCTGCTGCTGGTCTCTTCTCACAGGTAGCTGGAGACAGAACAAGGTGGAATGGCATCAAGCTGAGGCTGGGTAGGTTTAGATTGGACATTAGGAAAAAGTTTTTTGTGGAGAGAGTGGTCAGGCACTGGAATGAGCTGCCCAGGGAGGTGGTTGAGTCACCAACCCTCGATGTGTTTAAGGGTCTTTTGGATGTGGTGCTTAGGGATATGGTTTAAGGTGACTCTTGTAGAGTAGGGTTATAGGTTGGACTTGGTGATCCTGAGGGCATTTTCCAACCTGGATGTTTCTGTGAAGGGATTGACTTTCTAGAGACGCTGAAT
>VWZI01018117.1:33575-52910 GCA_013396835.1 Psilopogon haemacephalus | reverse complement strand
AAGCCAGGTTGAAAGAGCCCTCCAAGATCATCCAGTCCAACCTACCACCCAGCCCTATCCAATGGCACTAAGTGCTCCACCCAGTCTTTTCTTGAACACCTCCAGGGATGGCAACTCCACCAGCTCCCTAGAGAACTGCTTCTCTCCTCCTTGCATGTAGGACTATTCAATATATTCATCAACGACCTGGATAAGGAAACAGTGCACTGTCAGCAAGTTTGCTGATGACACAACAGGGTGCAGTGGCTGCCACACTGGAAGGTTGTGCTGCCATTCAGCAAGACTTGGACAGGCTGGAGAGTTGTGCAGGGAGAAATTTAATGAAATTCAACAAGGGCAAGTGCAGAGTCTTGCACCTGGGAAAGAACAACCCCAGGTATCAGTATAGGTTGAGGACTGACCTTATGGAGAGCAGTGAAGGGCAAAAGGACCTGAGGGTCCTGGTAGATGGAAGGTTAACCATGTGCCAGCAATGTGCTCTTGTAGCCAAGAAGGCCAATGTCATTCTGAGCTGTATTAGAAGGGCTGTGGTTAGTAGGTCAAGAGAGGTTCTCATCCCACTCTACTCTGCCCTGGAATATTGTGAAACATCTGGAATATTGTGTCCAGTTCTGTGCCCCTCAGTTCAAGAAGGACCTCAGGGGAGCTGAGCTGGGGCTGGGGCTCTTTAGCTTGGGGAGAAGGAAACTGAGAGCTGAACTCATCAGTGTTTATAAATATGTAAAGGCTGAGTGCCAGGAGGATGGAGCCAGGCTCTGCTCAGTGATGCCCGATGACAGGACAAGGTAATACCACAAGAAAATACTCCCAACTCCAACTTCCAGCCAAAGCAGCTTTGACAAGCATAAAAGCAGTGACAGAAACCCAAATACCAAAGATCTTTTACATTTCTAATGGTGTGTTGCAGTAAGTGTAACAAATCCATGTACCTCATCAGCATTATTGAGAGTATGCAGTTTTTCAAAGCAGACATGATAGTTCTTTCCAAAGTTTGGGGATGAGAAAAAAAATTCAAGCTCACTCCTTTCTGTATACACTGGATAGGTGCAGGATGAATGTAGAGAATCTGAAAATGGTGATTGGCTGCATACTGTTCCTCACCAGGGGCTGATAATGCTAGACCACATATTGGAATTGTACTCTAGCTCTCTGAGTTTTTTCTTTTTATTTTTCTTCTGATAGTTACTTTACCTCTGCATGATCTGTGACTGTTCTGATGAATTAAAAGAAAATACTCCTTCAAGCTTAGCTCTTACTGGGGTTTCGCTATGCTTACTTACAGCGTGTAAGCATAAATGTAACTTCTTTTGGTATTGTTTCTGCAGCTTTTATTAAAAGCAGCCTTTTTCTTAACTCTCTCTGTTGCAGTTCTAAAGCTGTATTTTCCCTGAGAAAATCTGGAGCTCTGAATTCTGTCTCACCCAGCAGTGGAAAGCATAAATTAATGAGCCAGGCTGCTGAAGTTGGTTTAACCAGGAGAGCCAAACAAAAATGCAGATGTCTTTAGTGAGGCTGTTCTCATATACATTTTGCTGTTAATCTGAATTAATTTTTCACCCTCAAGAGGTCCAGCAATGTTGACTGCTTCATGTAGAAGGGGAATTACATCTTAGGGAGGTGCATAGAAATAATTTTGCCTCTTTTTTTCTTCTGATCACTTGCTCTTACATTTTACACTTAATTGCCAGGGAATCGATAGTTTCTCCCCAGCTGTAGTGGCTATCACACTGATACAATTACACTGCTATCTGTACTTTGTTTTAATCTCTCCTTATGGTCCTTCTTCAGGATGATACTTAAATTATGCAATTAGTGATCCTTTGAGATAAAGAGACCTTACAGCATCTGTTCTTCTACTTAAGTTCAGAGTGGGCTTTTGCATGGAAAGATCAGATTGAACCGGCTGCAAATGTTAAAGCAATTGGTGTCCCTGCTTATGGCAGAGGGCTGGAACTGGATGATCTTTGGAACTCTGTGATCTTTGAGGGCCCTTCCAACCCCAACCTATCCTATGCTCAGCATCCTATGCTCAACATCGTAACTCCTTTACACAGTGGGAGTAGGAAAATGGAGGTGACATTTCTGCTGCTTACTCTGTGTCTTTCCCAAGTTACTAAAATTGAACTATTAATGGTCACTCTGCCATCATAAGAAGTCTCATCTTATGGTGTTTGAAATGTTGCTGTTAGGCATCACGATCCTTTAAAAGCTATAAATGTAAAGAGAGGAAAAGACTCTTTAATTTGGAGTCTGAAGCACTGTGAAGATATGGAAGGCACAGTTCCTTGCTTATTAAATCTATTGCTTATGCATAGAATAGAATAGAATAGAATAGAATAGAATAGAATAGAATAGAATAGAATAGAATAGAATAGAATAGAATAGAATAGAATAGAATAGAATAGAGCCAGGTTGGAAGAGCCCTCCAAGATGATCCAGTCCAACCTAGTACTCAGCCCTAGACAATCAACTAGACCATGGCACTAAGTGCTCCATCCAGTCCTTTCTTGAACACCACCAGAGATGGCGACTCCACCACCTCCCTGGGCAGCCCATTCCAATGCCAATCACTCTCTCTGTGAAGAATTTCCTCCTGATACCCAGCCTATACCTCCCCTGGCACAACTTGAGACTGTGTCCCCTTGTTCTGTCACTGGTTGTCTGGTAGAAGAGACCAACCCCCACCTGATTACAACCTTCCTTCAGGTACTTGTAGACAGCAATGAGGTTTGCTCTGAGCCTCCTCTTCTCCAGGCTGCACAACCCCAGCTCCCTCAGCCTCTCCTCACAGGGCTGTGCTCCAGGCTCCTCACCAGCTCCATTGCCCTTCTCTGGACTCATTCCAGTACCTCAACATCTCTCTTGAATTGAGGGGACCAGAACAGGACACAGTACTAAAGATGTGGCCTGACCAGTGCCAAGTACAGGGGAAGGATAACCTCCCTTGTCCTGCTGGCCACACTATTCCTGATCCAGGCCAGGATGCCATTGGCTTTCTTGGCCACCTGAGCACACTGCTGGCTCATGTTCAGCTACTATCTACCAGCACCCCCAGGTCACTTTCTGCCTGGCTTCTCTCTGACCACTCTGTCCCCAGCCTGTATCTCTGCTTGGGGTTGTTGCGCTACTTCTGCAAGCCTTTTAGTCATTGTAGTGGGTTTTATTTCTTCTCTGTGTGATCAATAAATCTGTCTTAGAAGGCCCAATGAACTGCAGTAGGACACAACAGGATTTTGGAACTAGATGATCCTTGTGGTTCTTTCCAACTCTGACTGATTCTGATTCTATGATTTTGCAGCTGTTAAGGAAAACATTGTTTGACCAGGATACATAATCTTTGGATTGACTGGAATATAATCTGCAAAAGAAGGGAACCTGTCTTGTTTCTGAGGTGAAGAATGAGTTTGAAGATTGGATAGGGTCATTAGAAAACACTTTTCCACAGCATGTGAATTGACTGCATTTTGGGGTCACCAAGGTTAGAATCAGGTCAGAAAAGGATTTTGCAGTTCCAGGGTATTTCCCTCAAAATTTACAACTGAATGTACTGATTCGAAATGGTTCTTGAAAAAAACTGGGGAGATGTCTTTGCCCTTATTGGTAGAGTACAGAGGAATAGCTCCATGTTCTGTGCAGAGTCCAAGGACTTCTCTCTAACTTGTAACTCACTTCAATCTCCTTTACATCTTATGGATGAAATACACCTTCAGAAGACTTGCATTTAGAAATGTGTAGAATGACTACCAAGTCACCTCCCTGTTACCCATGTCAGAGCAACAACATAAGCATTTAAAAAGTTCCTGTACCCTATTTATCCCCCATATTTAGCTTTGCAGTCTAAAAAATAATGTTTCTCAAGTCTTTTTTTGCTCTCCTTAAGAAAGAAATTAATTTCTTAAGCAGTATTTGGAACATCTGTTCCCGAACACTATAATTTGAACTATAATGAAAGCTTCTGGTCCTGGGTTTGTTTTAGTCTGTCTTTACTGGAAATAATAATTAAATCAATGCGGATCTTTTGTAAAGTAAATTTGAAATCATTTGGTGTTACTGCACGTGGAAAATCAGCAGTTTTGACTTACAAATCCTCATCACTTTCACTCTTTGTAGAGGTAGGCATCGTGCACAGTTCACCCTGGCAACTGCTGACCAAACAAAAAGGCCACGCTAGTGGTTAGAATTCTCTACTACAAAAAGAGGTATCGAATGCATTTAAACTCATGCATGATCTATTATGCTCTTAACCAACCACTCTTATTGATCACCTGTGAAAGCAGTTTGACGAGTAGCAAACCTAATAGCTGGCTTTATCTCCACTCAGTCTCCCTCCCGCTCTCTTGCAGAGGTTGCTCAGGACCCTTGCAAAAATAACGTCACCGTGATAAAAATAGACCATTAAATTCTGTACGAAAAGACCCAGAAGATAAGAAACTGAAAGAGGAAGGGAAACCCAACACTAATGGAAGTGAAGAAGCAACTTCTTTTTTCTGCTGTCTCTGCTACAGAAAAAAAAAAAAAAAAAGACAGGATTTATTAGTTTTATTTGAAAATGGGATGGGGTGGAGAAGGGCTGAGAAGACTAATGGGTCGCTCACATCTGCATCTTATGATTTATTACGAGCACTCTGGAAGCTGAGTGGCACCAAGATGCTTCCAGAAACACTTATCTAGAGAGGGGCTGTACTTTAAGCTCAACATGAGCTGACAGTGTGAGCGTGTGGCCCAGGCAGCCAACTTTGTCCTGGGCTGCATTAAGAGCAGTGTGGCCAGCAGGGCAAGGGAGGGGATTCTGCCCCTTTGCTCTTGTCAGACCCCACCTGGAGTACTGTGTGCAGTTATGGAGCCCCCACACAAGACGGATGTGGAACTGTTGGGAAGAGTCCAGAGGAGGTCACGGAGATTATCAGAGGGTTGCAGCACTTATGCTATGAGGACAGGCTATGAGAGTTGGGGCTTTTCAGCCTAGAGAAGAGAAAGCTTCAAGGAGACCTCATAGTAGCCTTCCAGTATCTGAAGGGGGCCTACAGGAGGGCTGGGAAGGGACTATTGACAAGGTCTTGTAATGACAGGACAAGGGGGAATGGGTTCAAATTGGCAGAGGGGAGATTTAAACGGGATGTTAGGGTGGCAAGACACTGGAACAGGTTGCCCAGGGAGGTTGTGTCTGCTCCCTCCCTGGAGGTGTTCAAGGCCAGGTTGGATGAGGCCTTGAGCAACCTGTTCTAGTGGGAGGTGTCCCTGCCTATGGCACAGTGGGGTTGGAACTGCATGATCTTTGAGGTCCCTTTCAACCTAAACCATTCTATGATTCTGTGATTCTTCTGATGCAGTGCCTTTGTAAAAGCACTGCTCACTTCAAGAGGTCTTTTGAATGAATTTAACCTTGCTTAGGGCTTGGGAGTTCATTACACCCTGAGATACTGGGGGGGTGGGAAAAAAAGTTAGCAACTAACTTGGGAGATTTCTTTTGTTTTCTTGCATCTTCTCAGCAGCAGAGGCAGAATGTCACACAGGTAATTGCACTAGACTGAACGGATTGTCCTCGGGTGCTGGAAAAGGTCTAAGTCTATTGCAAAGCAAGATGATTGTGATGAATAAGAAGCAGAGGGCCTGTCAGAGGAGTAAATCAGTTAGTGAGTAAATGGAAATGGCTTTGATAAATGAATGGATGTCAGTATTAAATCAATTGGTGGGAAATGTTGTTATACTCTGGGACATGGATAAACACTTCAATAAAATACAGGACAGCAGTTTCATTTGAGTTAAACTATGATTTTTCCAGTCAAACAATTACCTCCCTGTGATGACTGTTTGCTTTGTTGCTTCATGTGAAGGGAAATACAGTGATCCCCATTTTATGTCCTTCAAACAGACATGCTTCAATGTCTGCTGGAAGATAATTTGGCATGATGTTCATTCTGCAGTAATAAAAGCACAGGACTCCCAGCATATATAGAAGTACTGCAACTTTGGTACTGAAGTAAAAGCATTAGAGGCAAGTGGTAAATGTCATTTTGTTGGATTGCCTTTGTCCCATATAGCTCTAGTCATAATGAAAATGGCCACGTTCAGGGTGCTTTTTCTTTTCCCATTATTTCTTGATGTAATTTACTGGTCAGAGTGAGGTAGAATATTCTTGCTTTGCAATTTAACTTTGCAGGGAAAAGGAGAATAAGTAATTTGTGATGGTTGGAAGTTGCTGTAACAGAATTTTGTTTCGTAGTTACAATAATAATATTGATTTGGTTATGAATATATATGATTATTGAATATATATGAATATATATATAATAATTTGGATATGAATATCCAAAATATTCAGAAGTAGAGTAACTGAAATAAGCTGTCTTCTACTCTGTGTGTCAGCATAAGAGAAAAAAAAAAAAAAAAAGTTAAAATGCACCCTCTAGATATTGAAATCCTAGAATCACAGAATGTTAGAGGTTGCAAAGGACCTCCAGAGGTCAAGTCCAACCCCCCTGCAAAGCAGGACCACTTAGGACAGGTCATAGAGGAAATCATCCAAGTGAAGATTTTGAAGATCTCTGGAGAAGGAGACTTCACAACCTCTCTGGGCAGCCTGTTCCAGTGCTCTGTCACCCTAGCAGTAAAAAAAAAAAAAAAAAGGTTTTTTCTCATGTTCAGATGGAATTTCCTGTGATTGAGTTTATATCCATTACCCCTTGTCCTGTCACTGAAAAGAGACTGGCTCCAGCCTCCTGACACACACCCTTCAGATATTTTTAGGCATTGATAAGGATCCCTTTCAGCCTTCTCTTCTCCACTCTAAACAGCCCCAAATCAGTAAGTTGTGTTTCAGTCCAAGAGTTAAATTTGTCCCCAGGACAGTGTGTGTTTTCATGGAAAGACAAATCTCCATGATTTTCTGTTCCTAATGGCAATCACTTTTCTCAGGTGTGCAAGTAACGTGTGAGTTCATTCTCAAGTTTTCTTTGTCCTTCCTCCTGTCTCTGGAGAATTGCCTTCATCTGTTAGTAACATCATCTCATTGATCAAAATAAAGCCTCTAGAACCTTGCAGCTTTTATTATGCCATATTTATTTACTGGGATGTGCTGGATCAGTTCTCATCCCAAAGGAATTCCTGCTGCTATTTTAATATTTAAATTAAGTAGCATTCAGTGATTTTGTTTTGTGGTGATTTTACTTTTTTTTAATTGGCTGAAGTGCTTTAAAGTCTGTATTAAAAATGTTTGTATGTCGCATGAGAACTGCCATTTCTAAACACTTGTAAAGCAATGTGCCCCTGTGATCAAGAGGGCCAATGGGATCCTGTGTCCAGCAGATCAAGGGAAGTTCTCCTCCCCCTCTACTCTGCCCTAGTGAGACCCCACCTAGAACACTGCATCCAGTTTTGGGGTCCTCTTTCTACTTGAGAGAGTCTGATGGAGGGCTACAAGGTCATTGAAGGGACTGGAGCACTGCCTTATGAGGAAAGTCTGAGAGACCTGGGGCTGTTTAGTCTGGAGAGGAGAAGACTGAGAGGGCATCTAGTAAACCTGTATAATTTTCTGAGGGCTGGGTGTCAAGAAGGAAGGGACAGGCTCTGCTCACTTGTGCCCTGTGGTAGAACAAGGGGCAGTGGATGTAAATTACAGCACAGGAAGTTCTACCTCAATACAAGGAAGAACTTCTTTACTGTAAGGGTCACAGCTTACTGGAACAGGTTCTCCAGAGAGGTTGTGGAGTCTCTTTCTCTGAAGACTTTAATCATAGAATCATAGAATGGTTTAGGTTGGCAGAGATCTCAAAGCTCAGCCAGTTCCAACCCCCTGCCACAGGCAGGGACACCTCCCACTAGATCAGGTCGCTCAAGACCTCATCCAGCCTGGCCTTGAAAACCTCCAGGGAGGGAGCAGCCACAACCTCCCTGGGCAACCTGTGCCAGTGTCTCACCACCCTCACTGTAAAGAACTTCCTCCTAACATCCTGTTTCAATCTCCCCTCTGCCAGTTTGAACCCATTCCCCCTCGTCCTGTCTTTACAAGACCTTGTGAATAGTCCCTCCCCAGCCTTCCTGTAGGCCCCCCTCAGAAACTGGAAGGTTGCTATAAGGTCTCCTTGAAGCCTTCTCTTCTCCAGCCCGAAAAGCCCCAACTCACTCACCCTGTCCTCATAGCAGAGCTGCTCTGAGCATCTTTGTGGCCCTCCTCTGGACTCTCCAACAGTTCCATGTCCTTCCTGTGCTGGGGGCTCCAGAACTGCACACAGTACTGCAGGTGGGGTCTGACGAGAGCAGAGTAAAGGGGGAGAATCCCCTCCCTTGCCCTGCTGCCCACACTGCTCTCGATGCAGCCCAGCACACAGTTGCTGTCTGTGCTGTGTGTGCACACTGTTGGCTCATATTGAGCCTCTCATCTACCCAGACCCCCAGGTCCTTTTCCTCAGAGCTGCTCTCCAGCCACTCACCACCCAGCCTAGATTTGTGCTTGGGATTGCACAGACCCAGCTGCAGGACCTTACACTTGGCCTTGTTTAATTTCGTGAGGCTGGCCTGGCCCCATTTGGTTGTGTTTCCTGTGTGACCTGCACCAGATTATGGTCCTGTTCTGGCAGAGGTGTTGAACTTGATGGTCTCTGGAGGTTGCTTCAAACCCCTAACATCCCTTAGATTCCACACCCTACATCCCACTCATCTGGGGAAAGGCATACCATGGTTATAAGATGGATCATAAGAGAAAAGGCAAAATGAGAAAGGAAGACACATTGTAAACTGATGCAGTAGCTGCATGAGGAGATACTTCTCATGATCCCAGGGCTCATTTTAGTCATCTATATCTGAGGCAGTGATTGTCTATGCGATCATGCAAAGGGGCACGTAGCAGCTGTCTGTCAGTTAATGCTGGCTGCTGTGCTGTTAGCTTACAGCTGCCCCACTTCTCTTACAGTCTTGCCTGTATTTTGAAGAAGTAGAAACACTATTGCATTTTGTGTTGCTGTTCCATGCTGTGGTGGTTCTGTATCCCCTACATACCTGTTTGCTGTTCTTTGCATGTGTATTTTCCTTAAGCTTTCCGGTATCTGTATTCTGTTACAGTCTTCCTGCCACACAGGAGGACTTGGTACACTGTTATTTGCTGTAGCTTTTATTTTCTTTTGTTTGGTCATGTTTTCATCTTTCCTGTGCTATCATTAAGTCAATGAGCTGGGCAAATTACCACAAGTGATCCTTTTCCAGCTCCCTTTAAAAATACCCAGTTTATCTGTAGTGTTGCTAGATTAAATGGTTCTGCAACTATTTGTTCAGAGAGTACTTAAAGGATCCATAATTACATCAGTAACAGGTGGGAATTCCCAAGGGATCTTTTCCAAATGTTATCTCTTGTTTCTAGTTTCTTTATAAAGGTAGAAAGTGTTGCCTGTAAAAATACAGATATTAATCCAGAGCTGTGGAGAATATTAAAGACCTTGTGTTTTATGGGATTGCCAGTTCCCAAATACCATTTAGTAGAGAACTCAGATTTTCTTTTTGGTACAATTTGGGAGACTGCAATGCAGCAGAACATTATATAGCACAAAGCTCTATTATGTTGTATGAATAGGCAGACACGTTGTCAAGAGGTTTTGGGGTTTTTTTTGATCCATTTGGATGTATATGGAAACCACTTCAAATAACTAAGTAGAATCAGCTAAGGAAGCAATAAAAACGCACAGTAGTGCAGCGTAGTAAACACAAAATGGGCTAATTATAGTCTGAAATCAAATATTGAACTTGGATTTCCAAATTTTTGGTGTGCAGCTGTTCATTTTGGCTCTAGAAAAGAACAGGAATTGCAGTCCACAGCAGAAGAAGACTTGCCCAGAGGATCTAATGCTGCATCCTTTGTGATCCCAACTGGTGGATGAGAAGCTCAACATGAGCCAGCAGTGTGCACTTGCAGCCCAGAAAGCCAAGCAGATCCTGGGCAGAGCCAACCTCACGAGGTTCAGCAAGGCCAAGTACAAGGTCCTGCATCTGGGTTGAGGCAATCCCAAGCACAAATCCAGGCTGGGCAGTGACTGGCTGGAGAGCAGCCCTGAGGAGAGGGACTTGGGGGTGCTGGTGGACGAGAAGCTCAGCATGAGCCAGCAGTGTGCACTTGCAGCCCAGAAAGCCAACCAGAGCCTGGGCTGCATCAGGAGAAGTGTGTCCAGCAGGTCGAGGGAGGTGATTCTCCCCCCCTACTCCACCCTGGTGAGACCCCACCTGGAGTACTGTGTCCAGTTCTGGAGCCCCTGTTACAAGAGGGATGTGGACATGCTGGAGCGTGTCCAGAGAAGGGCCACGAGGATGCTCAGAGGGCTGCAGCACCTCTGCTATGAGGACAGACTGAAAGAGTTGGGGCTGTTCAGTATGGAGAAGAAGTGACCTTAATGTGGCCTTCCAGTATCTGAAGGGGGCCTACAGAAAAACTGGGGAAGGACATTTTAGGCTATCAGGTAGTGAGAGGACTAGCAAGAATGAAGCAAAGCTGGAGGTGGGGAGATTCAGATTGGATGTGAGGAGAAAGTTGTTCAGCATGAGAGTGGTGAGAGCCTGGAACAGGTTGCCCAGGGGGGTGGTTGGGGCTACATCCCTGGAGGTGTTTAAGGCAGGGCTGGAAGAGGCTCTGTCCAGCCTAATCTAGGGTAGGGTGTCCCTGGGCATGGCAGTGGGGTTGGAACTAGATGATCCTTGTGGTCCCTTCCAACTCTGACTGATTCTATGATTCTATGAACTGGAAGGGACATCATAAAGATAATGCAAGATGGATTCGGTCAGATTTGCCAACGTATATTTATGGGGCTCACCAGCTTTTTCTCTTCAGTTCTACTCTTCCCTTAGCTTTTGCCTCCCACACTATTTTGTCAATGTGTATTATAGGTTGCCTACTTAAGTCATCAGTGTGATTAACACTTTCACTTTGTTACAGGCTCTTCCGACTCTGAAGTGCACCGTCAAATAATTTTTAAACCTAAAACATTATATTTAGTCTTCTTCTGTGGAACCTGGTTATTTATTGAAATCTTTTAATGCTGTAGAATTAGGTTAACCTTCAAGTCTTCTGATTTTGAGGTTCAAGAATGCATCAGGAATAGAGCGTGGGAACTGCAGTTCAGCAGAATTTCAGTTAAATCTGAAATCAATCAGTTGTGTTTATAAGGTGCTAGTGGCAAAAGTGGCATCGTTGCTCATCAGACAGGTGGAGTCTAGGTGGTGCTTCAAACAGCACCACCACCCCCAGTTCTCAGTGGTCAGCAAACAGACAACTCAACAAAGGACAATACAGTGCTGTCATATCTTAAGAGCATGAGACTGAAAATTTGGCTTAATCCTTCAGGAAATATCCTTCTTAATTTTGATCAATTTATTGTTTTTTTTTTCTATTCTCAGATTTGACAGGGACCTCAAGGATCATCTAGTTTCAGCCTTCCTGTGATGGGCAAGAACACCTCACACTAGATCAGGTTGCCCAGAGCCCCATCCAGCCTAGCTTTAAAAATGTCCAGGCTTATACCACCAACCTGGGCAACCTGTTCCAGTGTCTCACCACCCTTATGCTGAAGAACTTTTTCTGAACGCCCAGTCTGAATCTACCCACTTCTAGTTTTGCTCCATTCCCCCTAGTCCTATCACTACCTGACATCACAAAAGTCCCTCACCAACTTTCTTGTAGGCCCCCTTCAGACAGCAGAAGGCCACAATAAGGTGACCTTGCTCAGCTCTCCATTAAGAATTTGTCTAGAACAATTTTCCATATGTGCAAGGATAAGAAAGTTTCTTAGATTTGGTCATGAAGTGTTTAGATAGCATGGTTAAAGGGCCTTGAGGTCCTGTAAAGAGGAGGAACACCACAAGGTCTGGACTTCATTGTGTCCTTCCTTTTTCATTCTAAGTTATGTTCCTTAGCCTATTTGGAACAGTCAGTTGAAACCCAAAAGTTCCCCCACTTCCCTCAAGGGGAGTATGAAAAATAGGAGACTGATAATTTTCATACCTCTCAGTAAAGCTAAGACAAAGTTGTTGTTTGGTATTTAAAAAAAAAAATTATTTACTAAGTCAAACAATTAAAAAGAAAGAAACAAAGCCTACATTAATTCCTAATTTCGAAGCATCATGTATCAGAGTATCAACCAACTTTAACTCTGCAACATGCATTAATTTGTTCTAAATTCCTTCTGAGATTTTTGTAAAAATGAGGCTTAGGAAGGATCTAAATAGATTTTATTTGCTTTGTAGGTGGTGGACTGCGCTTGGGACGAACTGGTCAAGATTTATACTCCGTCATGTTTGGCAGTTCCTGTCTAGAGAAAAAAAGCAAAGAAGATGTGACACACCAGGAGCCTTTCTCCCTTTCCCCACAACCAGAGTCAAATGTGTTACTAATCTTAGTGTCACTTCCTAAGTAAAACTCTGCTTGAGTAGAGTGTTGTACACTTGAGCATGTGGAGATATTAGGGCTCAATTTACTGTCCAGGTAGTACTTGAGACAGCAGAATGGTTAATAGCTACTGAATGACTGAAGTGTGGCAGTAGCAGGTATGAGCTGGTGTCTTGAGAGCAGAATCTCCAACGGAATTTTGTGATCTGTGTGGCTAATGATGAGAGCAGAGGCCTGAATATTCTTGATCTTTATAAAGAATAAAAGTAACTTACAGAGTATTTTGAAGTAATAACACTGTAAAGAGAGAAAAGAAATGACTTTTCACTGTAAAGTGCTGCAGTATCAGCTGAGGTTTGTATCACTCAAATGCATTTATGTTTCTGTTTTACTCTGACTCACATTGCATTTTCTTGTGCAATATAATGAATACTCTTGATAGTAAATGCAGTTTATAGCCAGCTGACTCATTTGACCCTTTGGGTTGCCACTTCACAAAGATGGTAAAGATTATTTTCTTTTTTTTTTTTTTTTCTGTTACATCTTCTTGAGTAAAGCAGTTGATGGAGTCATGTAGAAAGATACTCCAATAATAGAGGAAATGCTTAGGAAAAAAAACCTAAAAAGATCCAAGACTAATTGGATTACAGTCCTCGAGAATTAGAGACAAGACAACCATCTCTTCTACTAGTCTTGTCTTTAATTTTCATTTTTAAAAGTTTTTCCAAGGGAAAGAAGATGAACATGGCCACATTCAGTGTTTCTGGACCTGTGACAGCCTGGCCAAAGTGAGTTGAACCCACACAAGTGCAGATTAACTGCATGACATAAGTATAGCAAGTCCTATGTGGCTTAACATATTTTAAGTATGTTGAGCATTTTATATGCCCACTTTGACTCCTCAGCCCATGTGCTGATATTTTCATCTCCATTTTTCTGGGGTAAGTAGAGATGTTCAATTTTTGTAGTTCTCCAGTTGCTTTTGAATGTTCTTTCAGGATCCAAGTGTGATACTTCTGCAGTTCTCACTGGCACATTAAGCTTCTCTCCTGGTTTCCAGCTGGCCTGTTTTCTTAAAGCTGTCTTCCTTCTTCTGTTACCCCATATCAACAATCTTTACCATCAAAAGAATCTGCAGATTGGGTCTTTATAGATCTTTATTTGGGATTTCGTAGTCTCCTGTTAATGAATGCCATACACTACTCATATAACAAGCAATAGCAGACACTGCCAGATTTCCTGGATGCTTTGCAGAAACAGAAGAGAGATTTCAGCAAAGCTAAGACATGCAAGTTGCAAGGCAAGAATGATTGTGCTGTCTTGGGGAGAGAGCCAGGGAACCATCAGGTAACCACAGGGAGATACACATGTATGGATTTGGTGTTAGGGAAAGACAGAAAGAAACCCTCTGCCATAACATGAGATCCTGATAGGATCATATTTGATTCTGGGTTAGTATAAGCTGACCCCAGAATGCCATCTTCTCAAGCTGAACTAATAACAGAAAGCAGATTTTCTTTTTTCTCATGGCAGTGTGTTGCACCAGATTCCAAACGTTTACCTGCACTTTAATTCTGTGTGCTGAGGAAGGACGCAGCGACAAAGCTGTGCTGCATGCCCATTTCAGCAGTACCAGGGGCCGTAAAATCTAATTTTAGCCATTGAAATTGATTATTTCAACCTTCAGAGTTGAAACCTCCTCTGCTTTATACACCTTTTCTGCTTATAGTACAAGTTACTTGTCTGACTTAGTGGAAGATTTTGGTGATGAGTATGTATTTTATACATGTGTTTCTTGGAGGGGAGGGAATTCTGCTATAGCCAGTCAGTTGGAAGGATAAATTGAGAAAACCTAGCACAGGATGCTGGGGGGGGGGGAAGGAACCCTGAAAATACACACACAAACATGTGCATTAAAGCTTTTCTTAGCTTCTCTCCCCTCATGTCCTCGTTAGTTCCAGTGCTGGGGGTTTGCCATGTCCAGATTTGATTCTCTTGAAAAAGGAGCAGATCCAAAAGATGCACAGAGCAAACAAAAACTTGTGGCCTTCAATCTTCCTGTGGGATGTTTGAATGGAGAGAATATGCTGGGAAATTTCTGCGCTGCAACAGAAAAAAAAAAGCAATCTGGCAAAAATTGTTGGTGATTCTTAATTCTCAGGGAATGTTGCTAGAATTGTTTTAAAGAAATACTGTTTATTTTCTGACCATAATGCTAGCTCCTCATCTAGTTTGTTTGTTTACTGAAACAGACCTTTCATGACATCATTCTTAAAGGTGTAATGTGTTCTGCTTCTAACCTTGCTCCTGTGGAAGATGTTGTTTTGTGGGAGCCCAGAGATTCCTCCTTGGTTCAAGAAACATATTGAGCACGTTCTAAAGGAGTGGGTTTGCTATTCTATGATGCTATTAAATTAACTGCACACCATATCTTTGGCTACACTTCTTGTATTCACTTTGCCCAACTAAGAAAATGTTGATCAAAAAGTAAATGCACAATTGACTTGCTGGAGGGCAGGGATCCATCCAGAGGGACCTGGACAGGCTGGAGAAGTGGGCCCAGGCTAACCTCATGAAATTTAACAAGGCCAAGTGTGAGGTCCTGCACCTGGGTTGCTGCGATCCCAAGCACAAATACAGGCTGGATGGTGAGTGGCTGGAGAGCAGCTCTGAGGAAAAGGACCTGGGGGTCTGGGTGGATGAGAGCCTCAACATGAGCCAACAGTGTGCACACATGGCTCAGACAGCAACTGTGTGCTGGGCTGCATTAAGAGAAGCATTACCAGCAGGGCAAGGGAGGGGATTCTCCCCCTTTACTCTGCTCTCCTCAGACCCCACCTGGAGTACTGTGTGCAGTTCTGGAGCCCCCAGCACAAGAAGGACATGGAACTGCTGGAGACAGTCCAGAGGAGGGCCATGAAGATGATCAGAGGGCTGCAGCACCTCTGCTATGAGGACAGGCTGAGAGAGTTGGGGCTTTTCAGCCTGGAGAAGAGAAGGCTTTGAGGAGACCTTATAGTGGCCTTCCAGTATCTGCAGGGGGCCCACAGGAAGGCTGGGGAGGGACTATTCACAAGGTCTTCTAATGACAGGATGAGGGGGAATGGGTTCAAATTGGCGGAGGGGAGATTTAAATGGGATGTTAGGAGAAAGTTCTTCACAATGAGGGTGGTGAAGCACTGAAACAGATTGCCTAGGGAGGTTGTGGCTGCTCCCTCCCTGGAGGTGTTCAAGGCCAGGTTGGATGAGGTCTTGAGTGATATGTTCTAGTGGGAGGTGTCCCTGCCTATGGCACAGGGGGGTTGGAACTGAGCGATCTTTGAGGTCTCTTCCTAAACCATTCTATGATTCTATGATATTCTGGGTGTATCATATAAATAAAGAGTAGCATAATCATGGCTTATGACTTGTATGGATATTGGGTGACAGTCACATTTTCCGCTGTGCTATCAGATACCACACTTTAAGCAGCTTTGCCTAGCCTTATGCCTCCCAAGGTTTGCATGTTGATAAAGGAAAGCTATTTTAACTGACTCTTGCTGGCATCTTGTGCAGAATACACGTCAGTCATTAAGTGTTTTCTTTCTTATAGCCAACACTGGCCTCAAATTTTGCTGCCTAGACGTGAGTGTACTAAGCCTTTCAGTAGTACTAAGTTTTTAATGTGCTGAGGATCTTGTGGTGGGGAATAGATGCAACTCTGCACAACCCCATGCTACCTCCTGGTTGCATTACACCCTAGTCAGAGCAAACTGTGCATTGAATGTCTCATACAGATCATCACCATTTTCATCCAAGAAACCATTTAAAGTAGTGATGCCCTTAGGAATTGACACTAATTTGCTCCACACGTTGGGTTTTTTTCTCTCTCACATCATTGTACCTAGGCAAAATGCAAAACTGAAGACAAATTGCATCAAAGGATTAGAGTTAAGCATCACTGTCAATCTCAGTACTGTGAGGAAGCACAGTGCAGAGGGTTCCATGTCCCTGCTAGGTCAAAATTTCCTAGCATGTTAGTTCATGAATGGTACCCACTGCTGTCACTGACACAAACAGCCCATGTGAGGGAAGTACCTTTGTGGCAGTGTTACCTCAGCTGATGTCTCTCTGTTGCTTTGTCCAAGCTCTCCCCAATAGAGCAGGGAACTTATCTTGGCCAGCATTGAGAGACAGTGGGGAACTAGCACTGGGCGGCATGACTGAAGTCTGTGTTGTGAAGGGTGGATTGGCAAGAGACAGTGCCATCCTCTCTGCCCTCCTTGCTGTGTCTAGAGTGCTGTGAGAGATTAGATTAGGATAGAATAGAATAGAATAGAATAGAATAGAATAGAATAGAATAGAATAGAATAGAACAGAACAGAATAGAATAAGCCAGGTTGGAAGAGACCTCCAAGATCATCCAGTCCAACCTATCACCCAGTCTACAGGCCAGAATGCTATTGGCTCTCCTGGCCACCTGGGCACACTGCTGGCTCATGTTCAGCCACTATCTACCAGCACCCCCAGGTCCCTCTCTGCCTGGCTGCTCTCCAGCCACTCTGTGTCCAGCATGTAGTGCTGCCTGGGGTTGTTGTGGCCAAAGTGTAGAACCCTACACTTAGCCTTGTTAAAGCTCATCCTATTGACCTCTGCCCACCCAGCCAGCCTGTCCAGGTCCCTCTGCAGGGCCTTCCTACCCTCCATCAGATTGACATCTGCTCCTAACTTGGTGTCATCTTCAAACTTACTGATGATGGGCTCAGTCACCTCATTCAGGTCATCAATAAAGATCTTGAACAGGATCGTGCCCAGCACCTATCCCTGGGGCACGCCACTAGTGACTGGTCACCAACTGGATGTGGCACCATTCACCACCACTTTCTGGGCCTGGCCCTCCAGCCAGTTCCTGGCCCATTTCAGAGTGGATCTGTCAAAGCCATGAGCTGCCAGCTTTGCCAGGAGCTTGTTGTGGCAGACAGTGTCAAAGGCTTTGCCGAAGTCCAAGTAGACTACATCCACAGCCTTCCCCTCATTCACCAGGCAGGTGAAAGATGCTGGCCTTGCCACACAAGTGAGGTCCAGAAAATAGGATGTAGGACTTCAGCTACAGACATCTGAGTCCCCAAATTTAGTGTTAGTGCAGCCTCACCTGGATTGCTATGTGCAGTTCTGGGCCCTACAATTTAGGAATGATGTGAAGGTCCTTGAATGTATCCAGAAGGAGACAAAAAAGCTGATGAAAGGGATGGAAGGAATGACCTATGAGGAGCACCTAACAACTTCTGGTTTGTCTGCGTTGGAGAAAAGGAGGCAGAGGGGTGACCACGTTATTCTCTATAGCTGCCTGCAGAGGGAAAGTGAAGAGACAGGTGCTGATCTCTTCTCCCTGGTATCTAGTGAAAAGATGCATGGGAACAGTCCAAAGCTGTGCCAGCAGAGGTTCTCACTGGCCATTAGGAAATGTTACGTTATTGAGAGGGTGGTCAAACACTGAAACAGGCTTCCTAGAGAGGTGGTTAATGGCCCAAACTTGTCAGTGTTCTAAAGGCATTTGGACATTGCACTCAACAACATACTTTTAACTTTTGGTCAGCCCTGAACCGGTCCCAGGCAGTTGGCCTAGATGATCATTTCGATTTCTTTCCAAATGAATGGTTTATTCTATTCAAATTTTACCCTTCTGATGCACTTGGTTTTATGTTTCAGTCAGGGAGACTAAATAAGTACAGCCTGATCCTCTGCAATGTCAGAGGCTCATTTCTCTAATGATAGTCTCACTGGTGAGGGGACAAAATTGTTTCTTCCAGAGGTTACACTGAGGTGGAGTGCCAGTTACTACAGTATTTCCAGAAAGCATGATTGGAATTTTTTTCCCATCTGCACTCATTTGGCAGAAGGAAGGGGTTTTTTTCTCCCATGTACAAACAGTGTCACAGTGATCCACATATTCCTTTAAATTGTGCTGTGTGTAGGCTTGGGATGTGTCCAAATGGAGCCTGGTGTTAAGTGTATTGGCACAGTTCTCCAGTTGGTTTTGAGGCCAGACTTGGTATCCTGTAAATTTAAATGAGAGTTTTGACCTTTACATGCCTATAGTATGTCAGGCCCCTTAACTGTGAGTTCACATCTTAATGCTGCGTTGAAGCTGCCCTGGAAGTTGAGCACTCTGTGACACCAAGGAGGTGACCACAAATGGTGTCATTTTGCATGCACAAGAATTCAACTTCCAGCTATCCTGACTGCATATATGGCTTTTGTGACTGAGGTTACCTGAGAAATTCAGACACTTGCCATTGAAGAGGAGGCATACGCAAGGAGTCCTGGGGTGTTCAGTGTTGTTTACATCACTAGAGATTTTAATCAAAATAAATGTAAGTATTCAAATATTATTAAAGCTGAAGATTTGCATGTACAAAGAAGATGAAACTGCAGTAATAACTAGAGAGAGAACAAAGTGGGAAAGAAACTGTCACAGAAAATAATTAGGGAATACTTAAAAGGGAAAAAAGCAAATTCAAAATTATAGATGTCAGGATAATCATCCCATAGATTCTATAAAGATGGAGAGGAGAAGAGAAGAAGTGGAGGAGGAAAAGAGATGCTGCAGTTTTGAGCTGGGTGAGTATTACAGCAGTCCTCACAAAGTCAGTCTTCTTCCATTAACGGTAGGGTTTGTAATGGGGATGTGTGTTGGTTTGAGCTAATTGGAGAATTTGAGTGAGAAATTAGACTATTGGCTGAGAGAGGTAAACACAGTGTGTCACTTCACCCAGAGCTTTACAGAGAAAGAAAAAAAGTTGTTTTTAAGAACTGTACCTAAAACACTTGATATCAGACGCTTTCTGACCACTCTGGCTGCAGCTGCTCCTCTTGCATGGTCTCCTTTCCCTTTGCCTTGGTAGCTAATTCTCAGTAAATCTACTAACTTCTTCCTACTACTAATCCCCCTGGCCGATCTACTTCAGCTTATCTGCAGCATCAACAGGTGGTGA
>VWZI01018117.1:16856-31365 GCA_013396835.1 Psilopogon haemacephalus | reverse complement strand
ATCTTGCTGAAGTTCCTGCTGGCCCGCTACCACTTCGCCTTCCTCACGCTGCTGCAGTGCCTGAGCAGCGCGGCGGCGGCGCTGGGGCTGGAGGCGCTGCGGCGACGGGGGCTGGCAGCGCTGCCGCCCTTCGGGCCCCGCCTGGCGCGCCCCTTCGCCGCCGTGGCCACCCTGGCCACGCTGCAATCCACCCTTACCCTCTGGTCGCTGCGCGGCCTCAGCCTCCCCATGTACGTCGTCTTCAAGCGCTGCCTGCCCCTCGTCACCCTCCTCACGGGCGCCCTGGTGCTCCGCGACGGCATGCCCTCGCCCGGCGTACTCGTCGCCGTCCTCATCACCACCTGCGGCGCCGCGCTGGCCGGTGAGTGCGACCGCACCGGAGCGACGGGACGGGCCGGGACGGGCTGCCGCGGGGCGCACCGACTCTGCATCGGCAGCCACCGGCGCTCCGGCTGCGCCTCGGGACGGGCACCGGGTGCGAATATACGCGAAGGGCGTGCAAGCCCGGGGGAACAGCTGCAGCCCCGCCGTGGCACCCTTATGGTGAGGGTGCAGGCGGACGGGTGGGACGCAGCCCTTCGGGGGAAACCGCGGCTGTGACAGGTACAGTCTTGCAGGACGCAGGGCAGCCTTACGAAGAGAGCCGCATCCTTGCGGGGATCGGTGCAGTGCTGTAGGGGTCGGTGCTAAACTATGGGAGCAGGTGCAACATTATGGATAGAGGTGTAACCTTCTGCGACCCGACTAGGGAAGGCGCAGCTCCATAGAGAGTATGGTCTTAGCAGACGTGGGTGCAGCCTTACAGGGGCAGATGCAGTCTTCTGGGGCAACTGTAAGTGCAGTCTTACAGGGGTACCTTTGAGTTCAGCTGCAACCCTGTGGGGCCAGGGACCCTACCTGTGTAGGTGGAGTAGGAGGCAAATCTGGCTCTGTGTGGTCTGACATCACACTTCGTTTGGGTGCTGCCCCAGGGAACAGCACAGGTGGTGAGCAGCTTAATCTGCAGAGAAGCATGTAAGGGGGCCCAGAAGGAAATCTTTCACTGGGGGGACCCCATGCATCTCAGCCTAACTGTGGGGTGCAGGAGGGCTGGAGGCTGGAGGCATCTCGGCCAGCAAGAGCTGAGTTGTGCCTGTGCGAGTGAGAGGATGCCCAGGATTGCTCTGCATGTGTACTCTTTCAGCCGCAAATCGCCCATCCTGTCTTCACAAAAGAGAGAGCACGATCTGATCTTGTCTGCCAGATTTAGGAGGATGGTGAAAGACGTTCAGTAGTTTTGCAGTGTGCAAAAAGAACCTAAGAGACAGATCTGTTGGGAGGTGTGTCCTACCTTGGGACAAGCACGAGAAATCCTAGGAGTTACGGGAAGTGCGCTGATGCCAATTTCCTAAATATCCTCCCATTCCAAAACAGTGTTCTCTTTCTGTCTCACATGCCAAAAAATGTGCCTGTTTCTTTCTGTGACTTTCCCAACAGGAGCTGGTGACCTGACCGGGGATGCTATGGGCTATGTGACTGGCGTGCTGGCTGTGCTGATACATGCTGCCTACCTGGTACTCATTCAGAAGACCAGTGTAGACAGTGAATATGGACCCCTGACAGCTCAGTATGCCATTGCTGTTTCAGCTACTCCTTTTCTCATCATCTGCTCCTTTGCCAGCATGGATTCCATCAATGTCTGGTCCTTCCCGGGGTGGAAGGACCCTGCCATGGTATGCATCTTTATCGCTTGCATCCTGATTAGCTGTGCCATGAACTTTACCACCCTTCACTGCACTTACATTAACTCAGCTGTGACCACCAGCTTTGTAGGGGTGGTGAAGAGCATAGCAACTATCACAGTGGGCATGGTGGCATTTAATGATGTGGAGCCCACAAGGTTATTTATAGCTGGTGTGGTGGTCAACACCTTGGGGTCTGTCATTTACTGTGTGGCCAAGTACATCGAGACCAGACGGCAGAGCAATTACGAGGACCTGGAGGAAGAAGCTGGAGAAGAGGAAGGGAAAAGGCAGGCTGGGGATCAAGCACTGTTTGCCATGGAGACTATTTCCCAGAAGAAGGGAGCTGAGGAAGCAGCAGTCGAAGGGCCAGCCACAGGGGACAGCCAGATCAGAGAGGAAGAGAACAACAGCACTGAGAAACCTGTCAAAGGACTGGTGATCCAGAGAGAAGCCACCAACACACAAGACGTGAACAGGAGCTCCTTGAAGGATGCCTATCTTGGAGTGTGGAGGTTGGTGAGGGGTGCTAATTATATAAAGAAGGATTATTTGATAGAAAATGAAGAGCTACCAAACCCTTAAAAAAAGCAGGTCTGAAAACCTGTTGCCTGAGGACAGACACCTGGTTGGTGGTACAGGGGGAAAGGCAGAACATACATTTCCATGTTGATGCTGATCGTGTCGATTGACTTTACCTCATTGTCAAAAAGCAAAAGGTCAGTTTGCTCATGCTTTGAGCTTGCTTTCAGCTGCTTTCAATACATCCATTTAGACTTAACCACAGCTAAAAACGCCAAGTCCTCTGCTGCGGACACAGGGTTAGGTAATGGGAAGTCATGGTGTGCTTGCCCAGCAGCCTGGGCTATGGGGCACATCAGTGCCATTGAGTTAGTCAGCAGTTCCAGTGACACAGCAGTGGCCTGTGGCTTACCTTGTGTCTGGAGCCTTGTGATTATAACACTATTTGGAGGCTCTGTCGATGTGCTTCCTTATCTGCATCCATCCAATTATAGCTACTCAATAAATACAATTCCTACAATGTATAAGGTCCTATTAACTGTACTTTTTTAACGTGCTCCTCTCTGTCGGTGCCATTGCAGCAGAGCTAGAGGTTGTGCAACTTCAGTTACGCTGGTGGAAAAAATCACCCACGTAACTGAAGAAATCGAAACTCTCCTTGATTCTGTGGCCAGGCTGGACCTTGGACCTGGTTTACATTGGGTGGGTTGTGTCTTCAGTAGAAATGTTTTGTGTTGCAGTGGTGTGCATGAGAGCTGAACCAGATCTGAACTTCTGAGAAGCCTTGGATAGCAAAAGATGCTTTTCTATGAGCTTTAACTGTGTGTAGCATTGGGAATATTAGCTTGACCCAAATAGAAGAGTTTGGGAATGTTTTATATATGGATTTGATTTAGGAGGGCTATTAAAAAAAATAAAAAAATTAAAGTGTGTGCCTTGTGCTATCCCCAATTTGTACCCTAAAGTCAGGTGAACCAGAGCTTGAACCTAGGTGCCCTCTCTCATCTCTCTCTTTCGGAAGTACAGGCTGATAGCAGAACTGGGGACACCATTTCTGAGTTTCCCAAGGGTGCTTTTACAGGACAGTTTTGCTACATCTTGGCCAGGTGCCGGGACATGGTTTTGTGCAAATCAGCCCTCACTGTCTCTGTTGCTGTGGTGTCCAGTGGGAGAAGGCACAGGCAGGCAAGCAGGGAGCTGCAGAGTGCTCTGGCAGATCCCACAGCCAAGCACTGGTGGACAAGGATGCTTGGTGCCCTCAGCAACACAGCTCTGATAGGAGCTGATCTCCTGTGCCTTGCAGGCTGTGAGGGACAGAGCTGCCTCTCCACCCTGGCCACTGCAGCATTTCTGTGGGAAGCAAGAATATGCCAATATTTTGTATCATGTACATTCAATGGCAAGGACTGGAGAAAGAGGCATTCGAGCATTGCTTAGCCTGGAGATACCCTTTTGGGTAGGTGAGGGTCCTTGGGTCAAACCTTTGCGCAGAATCAGGCAGAGAAGAGATTCAACTCAGTCTTCCTCATCCCAAAAGGGTGCCCCAGCCATTGGGCTGCCTTGACCATAGGCTGAAACAAGTTTTTATCATCTCTTGAAAAAAAGAAACCAAGTTGTTTAATGTTGCTGTTGTTGTTGTTATTGCTTTTATTATTAGTTACTAAGCCATTGAACTAAAACCCAATTATTCCCACAGCCCTAATTAAGCAGTGCCTAGCCCAATGCCTTGTGAAGCCAAGCAGGCAGCATTAGCCTCACAGCATGTTCACCACTGAAATCCAAAATGAGCAGTTTAGCCAGCAGGGAATAGTTGCAAAACTCATCTCGAGGGTAGCTTTAGATTCTTTTCAGTAATTGCAGGCTGAGGCATTGGGTGCCACAGTGCATTTTTTGAGTGAGTGCAGAAGTTGGGTGACCTGGCATCACCCATGGATTTTGAGACAGCTCTAATGACACTCAGGCTAAAAGCCTGTAGCTGCTGAGCTGGGGATGGGGCATGGAGGTCTGTACATCACACGCTGCCTGTGGCTTCTGTTTCAGAGTGGAGAGGTACTGGCTGTATGCCAAAACGTGTTTACTTTCAGTTCCCAGTTCCATATGGCAGTTCCATTTGCTTTTTTCAATACAATTATTTATTGTTTATAGGCAAATATAATAAGAGTTTTTGGGTAGTTTTTCAAGCGTGCCCTAGACTACAGAGGTTTGTGCCTATGACTTATAGAGTCATAGAATGGTTTAGGTTGGAAAAGACCTCAAAGCTCATCCAGTTCCAACCCCCTGCCATAGGCAGAGACACCTCCCACTAGAAAAGGTCACTCAAGACCTCATCCAACCTGGCCTTGAACATCTCCAGGAAGGGAGCAGACACAACCTCCCTGGGCAACCTGTTCCAGTGTCTCACCATCCTCACTGGAAAGAACTTCCTCCTAACATCCAGTTTAAATCTCCCCTCTGCCAGTTTGAACCCATTAGCCCTCATTCTGTCATTACAAGACCTTGTGAATAGTCCCTCCCCAGCCCTCCTGTAGGCCCCCTTCAGATACTGGAAGGCTACTATAAGGTCTCCTCAAAGACTTCTCTACTCCAGGCTGAAAAGCCCCAACTCTCTCAGCCTGTCCTCATAGCAGAGGTGCTGCAGCCCTCTGATCATCTTCGTTGCTGTATTATTGAACTGCATTCTAGTCAGACAGGTGGCCGAAGAGAAACCCACGTTTCTGATCTGTCCTGGCTGCTGTGCTCAGTGTTTGCTGTCCACAACAAACGTGGATCTCTTGGATCTCTTTATGATCTTTCTATGCCAGTCTTAAGATCTCATAGCATACACTGTGTGCAGCACATGCTGTAGAAAGCTCTCCCCCTGGACTCCTGTGGCAGGACTTTCTTTTTTTTTTCCCCCCTGGAAGGTTTTAGTGTTTTGTCTGCTTACTGTTGTCGAAGTGTCCGTAGAAATTTGAGGAGATTTGAACAGTTTTGACTGTTAAAAAAAAAAAAAAAGAAAAAAGCTGCTGTTAATCATGTCGTACATTTGCATGGATTAGTCGAGATGTGATCATGTTGTATTCTGTTTATAAATGTTGATTCCCTGAATTAAAGCAGGAATTTGGCAAATGCAGTCCACTTTTTTTTTTTTTTTTTCAGTAAAACAGACTGTTGCACAATAAAATAAAAATACTGCCTCGTGCTGAGGTATTTTAATAGCATCAGCGGAAGACTACGGAATGAGATGTGGGAATAAAATGCACTGCTTTCCAAAAGCTTTCTGGGTTTCTTATTGTTGCTGCTCTAGGATGCCCAATTTTCATTCATTTACAGTTATTCCCCTGCTTATGTACTGTCCAAGTTCCCTCAGCATGTGACCGTACGCTATAAATAACTGCCGTGGACAGAGGGACTAAGGACAGATAAAGGAAACACGAAAATCCCAAGTGGCCAAGTCCTCTGTTACAGCCTGAAGTAGCTCTTCTCAGCAGTGATTTCTTTCAGTCACATATGTAAGATTATTCAGCGTCTACTAACTGCGACTGCTGTAACTTTAGCGTGCATAAAAATTAGACGGTGCTCATTGCTAACAGTCATATTATAAAATAATTGCTTTATTAAAGGACTTGTTATTTTATTTTACAATGTTAAGTATTATAAAGTAATTGCTTTATTAAAGGACTTACTATTTTATTTTATGACGTTAAGTATTTGTATTACCAGCTGTGTCACATGGTGGCCCTAGGAGGTGACCTAAGCATGAATTGCTACCTTTTTGCTTTGGATGAAAGGTATGCAATGTGCCTGTGGCTGAAACTGGGATGTGCCAGGCTCTGGGGCTGGTAATTATTACAGAATTTATCTTAGAGCTCCACGCAAATGTGCCTGCAGGACAGTTTAGAGGGGAAAAAAAAAAACCCAAACAACAAAACACCACCACCAAACAAAAACCCAACAACTGTCCTTGTTCCAGGATAACGAATTACCCTGATTCACAATGACTGCTTTCAGAATAAACATTAATTTCAGTGGCAGCACATCACCGAGTAACACCTGCTCTAGCCCTACTGTAGGGCACGAACATGCACATGCAGGCAGACAGTTGCACATGCAACAGGAACATGAAAGCCAGGCTGACAATCTTTTCTCAAGCACAGTTTGTTTTGTTTTTTTTTTCTCAAAGTCAGTAAAGAAAGGGCAGAGACAGTTAAAATTGCTCAGGATAAGTAAAATAAAAAATAAAAAATTGCATACATCACTGACAAACTGATGCTGCATTTACTGTCCCAGAAGTAAAATGAGTATCAGCCTATCACAAAAACCCAAAACCCAACCAAAACTAAAAAAAAACCCACAGGTGAGAGTGAAAGAAATTTTACAGTTTATTAAGCAGCACTGCACAGCCCTATGTACGTCCAGGGATAGTTTATTGTCAGTGCTTAACAGCCTACCATAATTTGATTAGGTCTGTTTGCTGCAGGCAAAGGCTTCATTAGGCAGAAAGGTGCAAGCTCTTTAGCTCTGCTCTCTAAATCAACGTCTGAACATTATACTGCTTGTCGTGGTAAAGGTTTAACACTACAGATTCCCTTCTCCTTGCCCTCTCTGTCCATGTCCTGTAAAAATCTGTCACTCTGAGGGTTCTTTTGTATTTTTTTAACTCGAAGCCCCTAAGTGCAGTGCATTTAATACTCTGCCTCTCAATTAGCTGCTATATTCATGCTTCAGTGGCTTGTTGGAGGTCATCAGGAAGCTTTTGACTTCAACCTCACGCCTGTTGGGAACTGATGAGTTTGCACATGGCCTCCTTTCCCTTCCCTTATTCCCACTGTACTTCTCAAACCTCTTTTCCAGTCTCCAGCCTGAAAACTGCTGCCAGTGGCAGAGGACTTGCAGCAGAGGCTTCTGAAGTATTATTATTGTTTTCATTTTCTTTTTTTCCAGAAGGGCAGGGAAGGGGTGGGCCAGTGGGATTTGTATGTCCAGATAGATTGCTTTTTGCTACCTTTGTACATGCTCCTGCACACCAGCTCCCTGCCTACCACCTCCCTATATAGCTCAGCCATGGCTGTGAACCAGCTTCTTGTGGAGCTGGGCCAGGGCTGTGCACCAGCTTCCTGTGGAGCTGGGCTGTGTGCAGGACAGGCGCAGGAATGAAGGCTCTCAATGCCAGGCAGCACCAAAATCTGGTTGTGCACATTGGTGTAGATGTTTATTAGAACTCTAAAACGAGGAAATTAATTCTTTTTTTTCATTCGGAGGAGTAAAGGCTCTCACTGCTGGGCAGCACCAAAATCTGGTTGGGCACATTGGTGTGGATGTTTATTAGAACTCTAAAACCAGGAGACTTTTTTTTTTCCCCTCCTGTGTAAGAGCATTTTGAGTAATAAACTATAAAGCTGCAAAGAGATTGCCATCATGTGGCAGGAAACAGTCAAGTCCCTGTCCCACCTGAGGTTTGAATGGGGTGCGAACTGTGGCAGGGCACACCCAAGTCCCTGTCCCACCTGAGGTTTGAATGGGGTGCAAACTGTGGCAGGGCACACCCAAGTCCCTGTCCCGCCTGAGGTTTGAATGGGGTGCGAATTGTGGCAAGGCACACCCAAGTTCCTGCCCCACTGGAGGTGTGAATGGGGCAGGAAATGGTCTTCTTCCCTCCCCACCTCTGTCACCAGAGGTTTGGAATGTGGAGTAAAATAGGCGTAAAGTACCTTCTCCCACCCCCCATAGGCTTGAACAGGGAAGGAACAAATCGCCTCAGTATATATATGGCAACTGGACAGATTGGAGTCAAACCCGAACTGGGACCTGGACTCAGACCCTGAGTCGAATCTTGCACGGACCTGGAGACAGACCTTGCATGGACCTTGCAGAGACTTTGAGCCGGACCTGCTGCAGGGACCTGCCTCAGCGATAAACTGCTGCTGTTGGCAGGAACACCGCAGAGCACCTCGGCTTTCCCCTGCCATTGTGGCTTGGTGAAAGCCTACAGTCATTTTGGACTTTGGCGGGCACTGGACTCTGTGTGATGCTGATCCAGTCCTGGACTCCAGACACTGCCATGAAAGATACCGTCTCCCATTTGTAAGTTGGGCAAAGCTGTTTTATGCCCAAACCTTTCCACTTTTCTGATTTTTCCTAAATTATCTGAAAAGGCATCCTTGTGAAGGTTTTTCCCGAACGAATTAGGACCCAAACTTAAGNGGACCTGCTGCAGGGACCTGCCTCAGCGATAAACTGCTGCTGTTGGCAGGAACACCGCAGAGCACCTCGGCTTTCCCCTGCCATTGTGGCTTGGTGAAAGCCTACAGTCATTTTGGACTTTGGCGGGCACTGGACTCTGTGTGATGCTGATCCAGTCCTGGACTCCAGACACTGCCATGAAAGATACCGTCTCCCATTTGTAAGTTGGGCAAAGCTGTTTTATGCCCAAACCTTTCCACTTTTCTGATTTTTCCTAAATTATCTGAAAAGGCATCCTTGTGAAGGTTTTTCCCGAACGAATTAGGACCCAAACTTAAGCTAATTTATATATAGATTGTGGGTGGGGCTTTTGGAAATTATAAAAGCTACATAATTTGTAATTCCTGCCTCTTCAATTGCCCACAATCAATTCACATCATCACTGCTGGTGAGCCAGGCATGTTCTGGTGGAGGCAGAAAAGCTACTCACACCTTGAGGTTAGACATAGTGTTTGAATAGGAGAGAGGCATGAAATGAAAGCCTGAGCAGAGAGCATGAAAATGCTGCTCTAAGAGATACATGGATCAGACATGGGGGAAAATATTATATGAGTCACAAAAAATGTGAAGCTGTTTAGAACAGCAAAATGTTTCAGTTCATACACCCTTACCACACACAGCCCTGGGAAGCTGAAAGTCAGCCCCTCCACCTGATTTCCACTTGTAGAATAGAATCATAGAATGGTTCAGGTTGGAAGAGACCTCAAAGATCATCCAGTTCCAACCCCCCTGTGCCATAGGCAGGGACACCTCCCACTAGATCAGGTTGTTCAAGGCCTCATCCGGCCTGGCCTTGAACACCTCCAGGGAGGCAGCATCCACAACCTCCCTGGGCAACTCGTTCCAGTGTCTCACCACCCTCACTCTAAAGAACTTCCTCCTAACATCCTGTTTAAATCTCCCCTCTGCCAGTTTAAACCCATTCCCCCTTGTCCTGTTATTACAGGACCTTGTAAGTAGTCCTTCCCCAGCCTTCCTGTAGGCCCCCTTCAGATACTGGAAGGCCACTACAAGGTCTCCTCAAAGCCTTCTCCAGGCTGAAGAGCCCCAACTCTTGTAGCCTGTCCTCATAGCAGAGGTGTTGCAGTCCTCTGAGCATCTTCATGGCCCTCCTCTGGACTCTCTCCAACAGTTTGATGTCGTTCTTGTGTTGGGGTCTCCAGAACTGTACACAGTGCTCCAGATGGGGTCTGAAGAGAGCAGAGTAAAGGAACTGTGACTGTTCTTATAAGAAAACAAAATAGTGACAGCTTCAAAAACCCAGGGTCAAGCACTGTGGTGAATTTTGCAGTGAATACAGTTGAATTTGGGACCCAGGAAGAGCAATGCAGGGAGGAGAGAAGCAGAGGGAATGACCTGTTTGGCAGGCAAGCTGGTAGATCTGCCGTTTGTGGTTTAGTTGTTTGTTTTTTCTTACTGGACATACCTACTCTGAGGACATGAATTTTGTGGATAGGTTTGTCCTTTATCAAATCAAAGCACTGGCAGCTCTGTCCTGAGAATTACCCTTTTTAAAGCTGAAAATTCGGTGCTATTGATTTTGCTCCTGGCAAGACAGATTTCAACGATTCTTTAACATAATTCAGGATTTCTCTGAAAAAAAGAGTGATAACTGCTAAGGTCACAGACTGCCTTTTTACCTCTCATCAGAGGAGTCACTTGAGAGAAAGAATAAAGAGCTGGCACTGGTCTTAAATGCAAAACCAGTCAGGTTTGCCTGCTGCTGTGAATACTGAGTATCATCAATAAATAAAACCAGCTACAGGCTGCTGTGTGTGTCACCAGCAACTCCTTGCATCTTCAACTGGCTTGATTCATTTCAGTGATTTTTTAAAAATTATTCTTCAAAATATCTCTGCAAATATCTTCCGAGGGCCTGTGCAATTCCAGGCCCTGCACACATGGTTAAAAGGTGAAATAGGGAATTTTATTTTCTAAACACCACACCGTGAACTGGAGGGGAGAGAGGTTTCCTGTGTCAATGCACACTCACTTATGCAGTGAGTTCAGCTGCACAGACCAACAACTTAAGCTATGACAAGCATACAAAATCAGCTAAGTATGCCTTTATCACAATCATAGAATCATAGAATGGTTTAGGTTGGAAGAGACCTTAAAGATCATCCAGTTCCAACCTCCCACCATAGGCAGGGACACCTCCCACTAGATCAGGTCTCTCAAGACCTCATCCAGCCTGGCCTTGAACACATCCAGGGAGGGAGCAGCCACAACCTCCTCGGACAGCCTGTGCCAGTGTCTCACCACCCTCACTGTGAAGAACTTCCTCCTAACATCCCGTTCACATCTCCCCTCTGGCAGTTTAAACCCATTCCCCCTCATCCTCTCATTACAAGACCTTGTGAATAGTCCCTCCCCAGCCTTCCTGTAGGCCCCCTTCAATCTTGGAGGGAAAAAACACATCACATTTCCTGAAGCACAGTAGCTCACAGACCACTGGACGTGAATATTTATTGAATGCTAGAAAGCTGATGAACACAATCACAGAATTATCGAGACTGGAACAGACCTCTGAGATCAAGTTCCAACCTGTGACCTAACATCACCACATTCACTAGATCGTGCCATTAAGTGCCACATCCAATGTTTCCTTAAACACCTCCAGGGACAGAGACTCCACCACCTCCCTGGGCAGTTCATTCCAGTGTCTAATTACCCTTTCCATCAGGAAGTGCTTTCTAACATCCAACCTAAACCTCCCCTGGTGCAGCTTCAGACCATGCCCTCTCAGCTTGTCACAAGCTGCCTGGGAGAAGAGCACAATCCCCACCTAACTGCAGCTTCCCTTCAGGTAGTTGTAGAGTGTGGTAAGGTCCTCCCTGAGACTTCTCCAAGCTAAACACCCCCAGCTCCCTCAGCCTCTCCTCATCAGAATTTCCCTCCAGTCCCTTCTTGTCACTCTCCTCTGGACCCACTCCAGCACCTCAATATCATTTTGAAATGAGGGGCCCAGAGTTGCACACAGAACACAACTGAGAGAACAGTCATTGGATTTGGTGCCTGGGAATGATAACATTTTCTAACCCAAAAGTGATCAGGATGCATGTGCTTGGCATCATGGAAGAAACTGCTTAACTTAGGAAATTTGTGGTGCAGGTCTCTGTAAGGAGCTCTTCTCCCGAGAGTGATCACTGCTAAGTCTGCAGCCCATTTCAAGGATTCCTGAGACAAGACTGGACTTTTAAAATTGCCCAACTGTTTTGGTCTTTTAAACAAATTAGTAACAGTTAAGTGTGTGAAGAGTGATCTGTAACATCTGCCCTGGAGTGCTGAACTCTTCTGGATTTTTCGAATGTTGCAATGGCTTGGTCAAACCAGAGATAATCATACTGTATCCAGCTCTATCTTTCAACACAACCACTGCTGTTTCATTTTCCATTTGGAGGATTTATTTAACCATCTACTTTTATGTTAGTAAAGGTCTTTCACAGAGTTAGGCTCACAGGATGGTAGGGGTTGGAAGAGACCCAAGGAGATCATCGAGTCCAACCCCCCCGCCAGAGCAGGACCAGACAGTCTAGCTCAAGTCACTGTTACCTTACTCTGAAGGCATGACGACCTGGTTCAAGGGCAACACGAACAGCCAAACCAAGGCTGCTCGGGCCATCAGCTACAGACATCAATAGCAAAAGGCAAAAAGGCGTTTATTGAAACGTAGCAATGCTTTTTATAGTGTACAAAACGTCACATCCGTCTGCCTACGTCCTAACTCAAGGCTATTGGCTATAGGGAGGGGCTTCTATCTTTCCGTTACAAAGCGAGATTCTTCAGAACGCCAGACCCTGACTACAACAGTCACACAGGAACACATCCAGACAGGCCTTGAAAGTCTCCAGAGAAGGAGACTCCACAACCTCTCTGGGCAGCCTGTGCCAGCGCTCTGTGACCCTTACAGTCAAGAAGTTCCCCAGCTGCTCCAAATAGTGCTACAGTTCTAGCGAGATACTAAGCCACACCTAACTACTGAAGAGCAGTCATGGTTTCATGTGTGTATACCACATGAAATTTATTCTCTCTGGTTTGTCATGTTTTCATTTAAGGCATGGAAGATGAGAACAAGAGGCAAAACTGCCTTTTCAGCAGAGGATTTTGCAGGAAGAGTTCTGCGTTTTTTGCTATCCAAGCTTTAGGCTTACAGAATCACAGAACATTAGAAGCTGGAAGGGACCTCTACAGAGTCCAACCTCCTTGCCAAGGCAGGATCACCCAGGGTAGTTCACACAGGAATGCATCGAGGCAGGCCTTGAAAGTCTCCAGAGAGGGAGACTACACCTCCACCCTGGGCAGCCTGTTCCAGTGCTCTGTCACCCTCACTGTAAAAGAAGTTTCTCCTCATGAAACCTTCTATGTTCCAGTGTGTAGCTGTTGCTCCTTGTTTTATTGCTGCAGAGCACTGAAAAGAGATTGGCCCCATCCACTTGACACCCACTCCTCAGATATTTGTACACATTGATGAGATCCTTACTTTCCCCTCTTTTATCTGCTTCAGTGCCTTTCCTCAAAACTTTCAAAGTTTAGTCTTGGTCTGAGTTTTGGTGTTGATTTGGCACCACTCTTGTCATTATCTTTCTGCTAACTGCACCTCTGCCTGTCTGCCAGTGACTGGTCAGGTAGGGCACAATGAGGTCCTGGCCCAGGCATGCACCCTATGAGTCCTTTTCAGGGAAATCAAAACTTCATCCAGCAGACAAAAAATGTCAGATCCCAAGCTCCCAGACAAAGACAAGGATGTGCTGTTCTGTGGTTGAGGATCATGGAGGGGGCCTACAGAAAAGCTGGGGAGGGACTTTTTAGGCTATCAGGTAGTGACAGGACTAGGGGGAATGGAGCAAAGCTGGAGGTGGGGAGATTCAGAGTCGATGTGAGGAGGAAGTTCTTCACTGGGAGAGTGGTGAGACCCTAGAATGGGTTGCCCAGGAGGGTGGTTGGGGCCACTTCCCTGGAGGTGTTTAAGGCCAGGCTGGATGAGGCTGTGTCCAGCCTAATCTAGGATAGGATGTCCCTGGGCATGGCAGTGGGGTTGGAACTAGATGATCCTTGTGGTCCCTTCCAACCCTGACTGATTCTATGATCATTACTGATTCATTGTGATGTACACTCATAATGAACAAGCACAGTGAGCACAACCTTCAGAGTCAAGAGGCTCAACTGTATCCTTGCATTTAAAGCATGAGCTGGAGATGATTTCTTCATGCATTGCATAGAACCAAGGTGCTGGCACTTTAATGGGTGAGCTTTGAAGGCCTGGGCTGCTATGTGAAGGCAGGTTCCTAGGTGGCAATACAGAGCAGTCACTGCAACACCTTCCCGGATGTCATCAGGGATGCTCTCATGCAGCAGTCCTGGCCTTTGTACCGAAATATTAAGGCACAGGTTTGTCTTGTGACTTGGGCAAATCATCATTCAGTAGAATATGAACCTAAACACAGGCATTTTGCTGCACTAGAGGCTCAGCAATGGCTGGTGTTCCACATCCCTAGCCCAAGGAATCATAGAATCATAGAATGGTTTAGGTTGGAAGAGACCTCAAAGATCATCCATTTCCAACCCCCCTGTGCCATAGGCAGGGACACCTCCCACTAGATCAGGACGCTCATGTCACGGGATTGGGCTAATTAAATGCGAGGTCCCGTGGGGCGAGGGGTCTTAGTGCCCTCCTCGCCGGTTCTTTGGATTTCGGTCGGCAGAAAAGACACGAATATCGCTCAAATGTCAGGTATAAATGTTTAACAACCAGGACTGGGGAAAAACAGAGAGGTTACATGCAAAACAGATCCCGACTGCGCCTATGGGTATCCGCGGGAGCACGAGGCAAAGGGGGGGAACACGCCTTTTCCCGAACCGAGGGGGAAGACCGCGGAAGGAGGGAAACCGATTTAAGGAAAATAAAAGAGGGATTAGGAAGAGGGAGAGAAACTGGAAAAAAGAGAAAGAGGGGTCAGCCTTGCCGCGTGGAATAAAGCTGCCGTGCCTCGCTGCCCGTTGCTGCGCACGTGGCTGGGGCTTCTCCCAGCTGCTGCACGGAT
>VWZI01018117.1:0-12705 GCA_013396835.1 Psilopogon haemacephalus | reverse complement strand
TTGTTTTTTTTTTCTCTTTCTCTTCTCCCCACAGAATTCAGGCTGATTTAATCATATTCCCTTCTGCTAACTTGCTTTCTAAAGACTGGTGAGGGCTTGGGTGAACTGCTCTTTTTGCTTTTGGTCCGTCTGATTGTCCTGGTAGGGCATAAAATCCTGCCAAATTAGTTCAAACCCCTGTTCTCCTCCAGCAACAAGGTCCAGGAGTTGATGGGCATGAGCAGAACAGTGGAGGGTTTGGCCCAACAAAGCCCTGAGAGCTGAGTGCTTGGCACATGATAAGTCAGGCGTTTTGTGCTGCCCCTCAAGTGCTGGGGTGGATACCTAGGGACAGGCCTTTGAACTCATTGGCCAAAACAATGGGTGCTAGTACCTATTAGCCAATTTCACTTTCAAAATAGTGTTGTTTAAGGGGGTGATTTAGAGCTGTTGGCCCCTTTTACCTGCTGCCTTTCACTGGGACCAGAGGTCTATTTGCAGCTCTTTCACAGCAGCCATCCATTTGCAGCTTGCACCAGCAGCAACTCTTTCTGCCTCCTCTACCAGGAAACTTTGTACCTGTCCCGTCAGTGAGTACTCCACAGGTGTGGTTAGAATTTTCCCTGTTACCAGGTTCCTATTTTCCAAGTTCTGACTGTTTAAACTCTTTAATTCTTTGTTTATAAATAACCTTTGTGTAATTGCTTCCTGTCGACTGAACATCTTAAGAATATCAGGGAATTTTCCTGATTTAAAAAAATAAATAAATAAATAAATAAAATATTATTAAAAATTCATAATAGATTATTGATAATCANGTGTAATTGCTTCCTGTCGACTGAACATCTTAAGAATATCAGGGAATTTTCCTGATTTTAAAAAAAAAAAAAAAAAATTAAATAAAATATTATTAATAATTCATAATAGATTATTAATAATCAAACCACTGATGTGTGAGATAAATATGAAATGATCCACCAAAGCTGGCATTTTTGTTACAGCAGTTGTGACAGGAGTTGCCATGTTCCAGGGCTGGTGTGTACCATTTCAATAAAGCCCATTAGACCTGGACTAGAGCCAGGTTTTTCATTGCTGGACTCTCTTCAGCTGTAAATAGAACTGCACTCCCTCTTGCTTGCTTTTGCAAGAGGAGGCATGAGTATTTGAGGGGTTCATCCATTGATTTGTGCTGTGAGTTAATTCTGTACATTTGGTGGGATCGATGTGCTTCAAAGAAAGTAAAGAGCTTGTTCTCCTCTGCTACACTGGCACGGTCCCATAATGCCAATAAAATTGATTGGGAAGAAATTGGTTCAGGACAAATAGGTCCCTCATGAGCTGTAAGCATCTCTCTCGGTCGGGAAACAAATGGACATAAAACTGCAGAGTTCTTTTCTGTGGCAGCAGAGAGGAGCATTAAAATGCTCCTGTAAAAGGAGTGTGATTTGCTATACCTGTCATACAGGCTGTTGAGGATTTGCTCAGGATTTTTGTCTTGTTACAACTTCCCATGCTGCAGAGCAGTCTCCTGTGGGAATCATCATCCACTTGCATTTAGAGACCTTTTTAGTGACTGTTGTTTTCTTAAGCACTGCACAGTTTGCTGTGGCTTTGTCACTAGTTAAGGTTTTCTTTCTGCTCCCTGGGTGCAGACTATTCTAGGACAGTATCTGAAGGGGGCCTACAGGAAGGTTGGGGAGGGACTATTCACAAGGTCTTGTAATGACAGGACGAGGGATAATGGGCTTAAACTGGCAGAGAGGAGATTTTAACTGGATGTTAGGAAGAAGTTCTTTCCAGTGATGGTGACGAGACACTGGCACAGGTTGCCCAGGGAGGTTGTGGCTGCTCCCTCCCTGGCAGTGTTCAAGGCCAGGCTGGATGAGGTCTTGAGCCACCTGTTCTAGTGGGAGGTGTCCCTGCCTATGGCGGGGCGTTGGAACTGGATGATCTTTGAGGTCTCTTCCAACCTAAACCATTCTATGATTCTATATCTGTCTCCTGAGTTCAGAGGCAGGCTACAGATCCACAAGCTCTGGATCTATTCATTGTCAAAATTCAGGGTAAGTAGTGTCTGGTGCAGGAGATGGGAAAAGGATGAACTCCGTGGGGGCTGAAAGCTTCTTCCATCACTGGCAGATCCACCCAAGGGAGTAACTGTTCTTTTGATCCTTCCAACTGTGCAAGCTCCCCATCTGAGGAGGGCCCCTCGCCTCCTTATAACAAGTCCTGAATAAATAGTGTATGAGTCTAGAGGAAAGAACAGCTGCAACTTAATTATTTTCCTTTTTTTTTTTTTTAATCTTCAGTAATTTTTAATTAAATACTTAATACAATGAAAAATTGCTTATGCAGCAAAAGCAGCTTCCCTATTTGCACTGCAGCTACATTTAGACATCCTCTCTCTGCTGTGCTAGAAGATTTATGTATCTATACCCTGTGAATTCCTGTACAGTGTTAGACACTGATAGAAGCAAAGTGAGCATTAGACCCTGAGCTGCAACCCACCTCGACCTGCTCAGCTTTCCACATTATCTGACACACCATATGGCTTCCCATTTAATTGTTGTTGCCACTTGTGGTGATCAACAACAAATAAAACACACATGGGTAAAAGGCTGCAGAATGGAGCCATCCTGCTTTGGCAGGAGGGAGGTGATGCTCACATTTCTGTAATTCATAGAATCATAGAATGGTTTAGGTTGGAAGAGACCTCAAAGACCATCTAGTTCAAATGCCCCACCATAGGCAGGGACAAATCCCACTAGAACAAGTCACTCAAGGCCTCATCCAACCTGGCCTTGAACACCTCCAGGGAGGGAGCAGACACAACCTCCCTGGGCAACCTGTCCAGTGTCTCACCACCCTCACTGTGAAGAACTTCCTTCTAACATCCTGCCTAAATCTCCCCTCTGCCAGTTTGAACCCATTCCCCCTCGTCCTGTCATTACAAGACTTTGTGAACAGCCCCTCCCCAGCCTTCCTGTAGGCCCCCCTCAGATACTGGTAGGTTGCTATAAGGTCTTCTCGAAGCCTTCTCTTCTCCAGGCTGCAGAGCCCCAACTCTCATAGCCTGTCCTCATAGCAGAGGTGCTGCAGCCCTCTGATCATCTTTGTGGCCCTCCTCTGGACTCTCTCCAACAGTTCCATGTCCTTCTTGTGCTGGGGGCTCCAGAACTGCACACAGTACTCCAGGTGGGGTCTGACGAGAGCAGAGTAAAGGGGCAGAATCCCCTCCCTTGCCCTGCTGGCCACACTGCTTTTGCTGCAGCCCAGCACACAGTTGCTGTCTGGGCTGCACTCACACTGCAGGCTCATGTTGAGCTTTTCATCTACCCAGACCCCCAGGTCCTTTTCCTCAGGGCTGCTCTCCAGCCATTGACCACCCAGCCTGGATTTGTGCTTGGTTACAGAAATTATAGAAATCTGAGGTTCCTGTTAGACATTAGATCAGTAAATCTGCTCTACATTAGTAACCAGCAAGCTCAACAGACCATGGGTAGCAGCATGGTTCTGCACAACAGTGTTTGCCTCAGTTATCCAAAAAAGTCCTTTGTATAACTGTATGTATCTGTCAGCTCTGAAACAGCAAGGGGTTAAAACCACTAAGTAACTGAAATCCATGGGTTGACTTTAAGAGCTTCTTCATTTACTTGTCTGATCCCTACTTATAAAGCCCAGTGGTACAGAGCGGTCCACTGGTTGAATTAATTTTGACACTGTGGTGTTGGTACTTTTAAAATAAAAAAGAGGAAACAGAAAAAAAACTAAGCAGGCTAAAGGTGTTAGCATTAATATTGGCATTAATTGCTGGGCTGCATTAAAAGAAGCGTTGCCAGCAGGGCAAGGGAGGGGATTCTGCCCCTTTACTCTGCTCTCCTCAGACCCCACCTGGAGTACTGTGTGCAGTTCTGGAGCCCCCAGCACAAGAAGGACATGGAACTGTTGGAGAGAGTCCAGAGGAGGGCCACAAAGATGATCAGAGGGCTGGAGAAGCTCTGCTATGAGGACAGGCTGGGAAAGATTGGGCTCTTGAGCCTGGAGAAGAGAAGGCTTTGAGGAGACCTTATAGTAGCCTTCCAGTATCTGCAGGGGGCCTACAGGAGGGCTGGGGAGGGACTATTCACAAGGTCTTGTAATGACAGGATGAGGGGGAATGGGTTCAAATTGGCGGAGGGGAGATTTGAATGGGATGTTAGGAGGAAGTTCTTTCCAGTGAGAGTGATGAGACACTGGAACAGGTTGCCCATGGATGTTGTGGCTGCTCCCTCCCTGGATGTGTTCAAGGCCAGGCTGGATGAGGTCTTGAGCATCCTGATCTAGTGGGAGGTGTCCCTGCCTATGGCACAGGGGGGTTGGAACTGGATGATCTTTGAGGTCTCTTCCAACCTAAACCATTCTATTGTTAATTGGAATTGATTTGCATTAAGTAGGAGCACCTCAAATTTAAATTTAAATAGTTAATTAAAAGTGCTGTTCTTCTTTATTGTTCTGCATTTCACACTGTCAAATCTTGGGTGCCTTGGACTGTAGGTCCTTCTGGCCATATCTGCAGAGCAAGTGGTGCAAAGTGATTGTGTACATGTCGTATGACCATTCAGTGCCATCGTGGGCAGATTGGCCTTGTTCCCCTTTGGCCCTGTGTTTTCTTTGGGTCTCATTGCCCTCAGACATAACTGTCCTTTTCACTGTGGCTTTTTTTTCAAGTAGAATTAGCTGATACTATATGAGGACTGTCCTGTAGGTCTGGGTTCAAAACAAACAGAATTGCCCTTCATACGAGAGGCAGTACACTGATGGTACTTGCTGCCAAAGGATGTAGTAGAAGCTAGACGTCTATTTGACAACATAAGTACCTCGAAGAGAACTCTACAGAGGGATAATAAATATAGAAATCCATGCTGAGATCAAGAAGTCCTTTGAGGAAGGTGTCATGGTGAGTCTAAATAGGCCTGAACATGTCCTGGCTTGCCCAGATATGTTCCACTGCTCCCCCTCTTTGTGCTGGGGGAAGCACCATGGGAAAGGAAAGCAAAAGCCCTGGTTTCACCTAACATGGTTGGGCTTGGCTAATTCTGATTGGCTGCAGTGGCCATGAGATGGTGTAGTTTGATATCCTAAGGGCAGCAAAGAAGAGGATGTTCAGCAAGCTTGAAACCCTCAACTTCACAAGAGCTGACTTTGGCCTCCTTGGGGATCTCCTTGGTTGGATACCATGGGAGAAGGCCCTGGAGGGACTGGGAGTCCAGGAATGCTGGCTGTGGTGGTCTAGCAGTTGCCTGCCACCACCCCCATCTTTTGATATAAACCCCAGCTAGGACTCAGAACACTGGAAGTTAATAAATGAAGCTTTATATTTGCAGCAATGCACAATATACAAGCAGATATTTACAATGTATAGCAGATAGCTACAGATATATATAGTGAAAAGGTAATACAGAAACACCACAGCCCTCTCAGAGATCAAAATCCCCAAGAGGGGTAACCAACCACCCCTACCACCTTTCCCCCCTTCCCCAATCTTATCTCACCACCTGTTGATGCTGCAGATAAGCTGAATTAGATCGGCCAGGGGGGTTAGTAGTAGGAAAGAATTTAGTAGAACTATTAAAAATCAGCTACAGAAGACAGAGACAAAGGAAATATGCAAGGAGCAGCCACAGCCAGAGAGGCCTGAAACTATCTGTGTTATCTATGTTTGGGTTACACTTTTAAAACAATTTTTTTTCTTTCTCAGTAAAGCTCTGGGTGAAGTGACATCCTGTGTTTTCCTTTCTCAGCCAATAGCCTAATTTCTCACGCGAATCCTCCAATTAGTTCAAACCAGCACACTGGCTGACTTTCAAGGATCATCTCCTCCAGGCTCAGAGGCTCTGCATTCCTAAAAGGAAGAAATCGGGCAAAAATGCCAGGAGGCCTGTATGGACGACTAAAGAACTTCTGGCCAAAAGCAAGCACAAAAGGAGGCTCCGCAGGGAGAGGAAGCAGGGACAGGTGGCCTGGGATGATTTCAAGGACATTGCTCAGGAAACCAGGGGACAAGGTTAGAAAGGCTGAAACTTGGATGGAAATAAATCTGGCTAGAGACATCAAAGATAACAAAAAAAGGTTTTACAGGTACATTAGAGGAAGAGAAAGAACTAGAGAGAATGTGGGAGCCCTACAGAGGGGTACAGGTGACCTGGTTGCTGGGGATATGGAAAAGGCTGACATACTCAATGACTTTTTTGCTTCAGTTGTCGCTGGCAACCAGTTGAGCCACACCACCCAAGACACAGAGGGCAATGCCTCAGTGGTTGGTAGTCAAACCAGCCATCCTCATGGTATTCAGCCCCCTGGGATGAAAAATGAGGTTGAAGATCAAAGTAATCCCCTTATAATTCAGGAAATAGAAGTGAAGGAGTTGCTAAGGGAATTGGACACTCATAAGTCTATGGGGCCAGACAGGATCCACCTGAGAGTGGTGAGGGAGCTGGCGAAGGAGCTGGACAAGCTACTCTCCATCATCTATCAGCAGTCCTTGTTAACGGGGGAGGTCCCAGGTGAATGGAAACTTGCTAATGTGACACCCATCTACAAGAAGGACAGGAAGATGGATTCAGGGAACTACCTGATCAGCCTGATCTTGATACCAGGGAAGATTATGGAACGGTTCATCTTGGGGGTGATCACATGGCAAGTACAGGATAACAGGCAGATCAGACCCAGCCAACATGGGTTCATGAAGGGCAAGTCCTGTTTAACCAACCTGATCTCCTTCTGTGATCTGGTGACCCACCTAGTGGATGAGGGAAAAGTGGTGGATGTTGTCTACCTAGACTTCAGTAAGGCATTTGACACCGTTTCCCACAGCATTCTGCTGGAGAAGCTGGCGGCTCATGGCTTAGACAGGTGAACTCTTTGCTGGGTTAAAAACTGTCTGGATGGCTGAGCCCAGAGAGTTGTGGTCAGTGGGGTTAAATTTAGTTGGTGACTGGTCACAAGTGGAGTCCCTCAGGAGCCAGTCTTGTTCAATCTCTTCATCAGTGACCTGGATGAGGGGATCAAATGCACACTCAGCAAGTTTGCAGATGACACAAAATTAAGCAGAAGTGTCAATCTGCTGGGGGGTAGGAAGGCCCTGCAGAGGGATTTGGACAGGCTGGAGCAATGGGCTGAGGCCAATTGCATGAGGTTTAACAAGCCAAGTGCCAGGTGATGCACCTTGGCCACAACAACCCTCAGCAGCCCTACAGGCTGGGGGAGGAGTGGCTGGAGAGCTGCCTGGTGGAAAAGGACCTGGGGGTGTTGGTGGACATGAGGCAGCAGTGTGCCCAGGTGGCCAAGAGAGCCAATGGCATCCTGGCCTGTATCAGAAATAGTGTGACCAGCAGGAGCAGGGAGGTGATCATGCCCCTGTACTCAGCACTCGTGAGACCACACCTTGAGTACTGTGTCCAGTTTTGGTCACCACAGTTTAGGAGGGACATTGAGGTGCTGGAGCGGGTGCAGAGAAGGGCGATGAGGCTGGTGAGAGGTCTGGAAAACATGAGCTATGAGGAGCAGCTGAGGGAACTGGGGTTCAGTCTGGAGAAGAGGAGGCTGAGAGGGGACCTTATTGCCCCCTACAACTACCTAAAAGGAGGTTGTAGTGAGGCTGGTGCTGGTCACTACTCCTGAATTACTAATGATAGGACTAGAGGAAATGTCTCAAGTTGTGTTAGGGGAGGTTTAGATTGGATGTTGGGAGGAAGTTCTTTATTGGGTGGGTGGTCAGGCACTGGGATGGGGTGCCCAGGGAGGTGGTGGAGTCACCATCCCTGGAGGTGTTTAGAAAAAGAGTGGATGTGGTGCTTGAGGTTACAGTCTAGTGAATCAGGATGCTGGGATGAAGGTTGGACTGGATGATCCTGGTGGTCCTTTCCAACCATAGCGATTCATAGTGATTAGATGTTGTGCTCAGGGATTTGGTTTAGTCAAGGACTTGTCAGTGTGAAACTAATGTTTTGACTCAATGATCTTGAAGGTCTTTTCCAATCTAAGAAATTCTGTGATTCTGTGAAAAGGCCCTTTAGTCTTGGGCTTACACTGATAAAAGGAAATGAGCAGGTAACACAATGGGCTCTGCCCTGGTATTCATGCCTGCTGAAACTGTCATGGTTGCTTCTGCCTCAATGTGCCCTGTGTGCTACCATCTCCTTCCATCTTGCCTGCCCCTCAGCAAGTTTCCAGCTGTTGGGAGTCAAGAGGAGCCAGGTCAGAGACTGCACTAGACCCCCAGCTTCCTGAGGAAAGGGTCTGAAAAAACTTCAAAGCCTCTACAGCTTTGAAACCACCAACAGCAATCCCTCCACGTGCTTTGGATACTGTCTGGTACTGTAAAGCAGCCCCAAAAATCCGCAGAGATCACTTTGTGAGTAAACACTCAAAAGCCTCTTAGCAAATCTCTACCAAGATTCTGTGAAGTCTTAGGTGAATCTGAGCACCTTCTGTCTTAGCAGCAGAAAGGAGCCTCTCAAGTCCCCCGGGTGGGAAGAGGTATAAAGAAACTAAGAATCTCTTTCCAGTTTCAAGTTTAGTATTTGTCATATTGTTTCTAGTTATGTTCCTTAAGTATTCCAGATCCCATGTTTATCTCCCTCTATACAGAGGTTTCATGACCATGCAAAGAACCCATTATTACAAAAAATACTGGTTGGTAGCAAGTTTCTGACTAACAAAATTAATAAATTACATTAATATTTGAAATACCTTCTCGCACTCATATCTAACCATTACAGAAGGAATTAAGTCAATTCTGAGAGAGTATCCAGAGCATGTACCATGCACAGCCTCTTGTTCTCCTGCTGGCACCTGCTTATGACCCTGCTGAGGATGGGATACCAGGGAAGATGGACCTTTTGTTTGACCCAGTGTAGTAATTCGAGTGTTTTCTCTAGGAAGAAAACTTGTAAAGGTTTTCTCAAGATAGTCTCCATCTGCAAAGGTCTTAGAAAACTCATCCTTCAGCGATGTGCTTACTCCTTGTGCTGGTTTGAACTAGTCGGACAATTTGAGTGAGAAATTAGACTGTTGGCTGAGAGAGAAAAACACAGTATGTCACTTCACCCAGAGCTTTACTGAGAGGGAGAGAAGAGATTGTTTTGGGAAGTGTAACCCAAACATAGATAAGTCAAATGGTTTCAGACCTCTCTGGCTGTAGCTGCTCCTTGCATGGTTCCTTTGTCTCTGCCTTTTTGTAGCTGATTCTTAATATTTCTACTACTTTCTTTTCTACTGCTAATCCCCCTGGCCGATCTANATTTATTAACTTCCAGCTGGTCTGAGTTCCAGCTGGGGTTTATATCAAAAGGTGGGGGGGGAGGAGGGGGGGCAGGTAACTGCTAAACCATGACACTCCTTTCTGTATCAAATTTTTAACAACAGTGCTCACCTGCTAATAGTGATCTTGCTGCACTCAGGCTTAGTTTTTCTCCTCTGCTGTGCCAGAAGTGTGACTTGGCATGGTTAGAAGTAAAGAAAGATCCTTGCAAAAGCCACTGAGTTCTGGTGAAACAATTCACCAGCACTGCCTGCTTTTGAATGTATGTCCTGCTGGTATCCCCACCTCCTCATCTATTAAACATCACAGTAATCACAAACAGACATACAGTATCTATAATACAATATTTATAAGGAACACTTACACGGTGTTGCTAAGAGAATACCCTGAAAGTGAATGATGTACCTGCTCTAACCCCCTCAGGGGGCTACTAGACAATTCCCAGTTTACAAGCACAGCATGGAACTGTGTCAATAGTCATCAAAACCTCCATTTTGCTACTCCCACCCATCACATCTACAGAACACTTAGCCAGAGTTACTGTGCAACACCAAGTGGTGGTTTGCAGCTGTAGGAGGTAATGGTCTCACATGCTTCCCCTTAGCTGGGTCCACCATTTGTTTCCTGCTCCCACATCCTTTGCAAGGCACCAGCTCTTTGCACTGCAGGATGGAAGAGATATGCTTGGACCTCAAGGTACTTTGTGAGGCAAAGAATCCTGAAAAGTTGCTCAAAATCATGGTCTGGATGACTGATCCAGTTAGATATTAAGTATAACAGCAGGGGACAGCTTGAAACAACAAAATCTTATAGCAAATCTTCCATACATAAGGTTTTAATGACAATACAGCCCAGAGCTAGGCACCTCCAATACTCTGTATGTCCCACTGCTCAGACTCCAGAAGGCTTAAAGTCAGAAGAGAGGAATCTTGATTAAGAGCCAGGCTTAAGGCTGCATTAAATCCAAAACTCATAGAATCAGAATTGTTAGGGCTGGAAGGGATCTCAAGGATCATCTAGTTCAAATCCCCTGTACAATGGGCAAGGACACCTCACACTAGATCAGGTTGCTCAGAGCCCCATCCAGCTTAGCCTTAAACACCTCCAGGGATGGGGCTTCCACCACCTCCCTGGACAACCTGTTCCAGTGTCTCACCACCCTTATGGTGAAGAACTTCATCCTAACATCCAATCTGAATCTACCCCCTTCTAGTTTTGCTCCATTCCCCCTAGTCCTATCACTACCTGACATCCTAAAAAGTCCCTCCCCAGCTTTCCTGTAGGCCCCCTTCAAATACTGGAAGGCCACAATAAGGTCTCCTTGGAGCCTTCTCTTGTCCAGACTGAACAGCCTCAACTTTCTCTGTCTGTCTCTATAGGAGAGGTGTTCCAGCCCTCTGATCATGCTGGTGGTCCTTCTCTGGACAAACTCCAGCATGTCCATGTTATTCTTGTAACAAGAGCTCTGGTACTGGATGCAGTACTCAGAGGTGGGGGGGGGGTCTCACCAGAGTGCTCTAATTTTCCCTCGTGATGGGCTTAGACTTGATGACTCAAGGATGGTTTGGTCTCAAAACACACATAGCCTAGTACCAACCTACAAGTACTTCATTTTCAAAGGTTTCCTGGCTGGTGAGGCTCAGTAGCAGAAAATATGTATATGCTACAGGCTGTAGATGAATGTTCAAGCATCCCATTTATTCTTTGTGTGCTCAGCCCAGGAATATGTCATCCAGAGGAACAACAGCCATGTGCATGTGTGAAGAAGACAAGTGGAGGCATGGGTCAAGTTTGAAAGATGCTCCTGAGCTCTGCAGTCAACTATGGCTGCCCTGAAATCTGTAACTGCATCTCTGAAGTAATCCCAAGGCTGCAATACTTTTAAAATGCTTCCATTGATTTTTTTTTGTACTTAACATTTTAATTTGAAGACCAACACTTGATCTGATTTGAAATGACTCGATTCAAGGACAATTTGATTCACATGCTTGGAAGATCTGTAACAGCACTAAAAGCTGAACACGTGCAGGGCTGAACTTTCCAAAGGCACAAAACAAACAGTAGTACTAAACAAACAGTAGTACAAAGACACGTGGCTGCGGATGGCAAAACATGATTTTGGTTGCTCTTCTCCCTGTGGAGCTCTCCACCACTATGTTAAGGTAATGAGCACCTTTCAGGAACCAAATGTATGTATGTACTACTGTGTGCAGTTCTGGAGCCCCCAGCACAAGAAGGACATGGAACTGTTGGAGAGAGTCCAGAGGAGGGCCACAAAGATGCTCAGAGGGCTGCAGCACCTCTGCTATGAGGACGGGCTGAGAGAGTTGGGGCTTTTCAGCCTGGAGAAGAGAAGGCTTCGAGGAGACCTTATAGCAGCCTACCAGTATCTGAGGGGGGCCTGCAGGAGGGCTGGGGAGGGGCTGTTCACAAGGTCTTGTTATGACAGGACAAGGGGGAATGGGTTTAAATTGGCGGAGGGGAGATTTAAACTGGATGTTAGGAGGAAGTTCTTCACAGTGAGGGTGGTGAGGCACTGGAACAGGTTGCCCAGGGAGGTTGTGTCTGCTCCCTCCCTGGATGTGTTCAAGGCCAGGCTGGATGAGGTCTTGAGCATCCTGATCTAGTGGGAGGTGTCCCTGCCTATGGCACAGGGGGGTTGGAACTGGATGATCTTTGAGGTCTCATCCAACCTAAACCATTCTATGATTCTATGTATGCTGAGCAGATGAGACACAGTTTCCTGAGCTGTGTGTAGCCAACAGGGCTAGGGACAGTCATGTGTTGCAGCTAAGGCTTGATCCCAGGAGCTGAACCCTGCACCCTCTGGATGCACTAACTGGCTCAGAGCTCAACAGTTGTCTCCTGTGCCTTGAAGAGAGCTGAAACAGTCAAAGCCACCACAATGATTTTCTTACTGCTGCAGCAAGGAGGCCAGAGCCCACCTGAGAATGTGCTGACACATGCTCCTTTGGTGCAGGATTGTAGATTCGTTCAGCAGCTGAGTAGTTACTAAGTACCTGGGACTTGTTCATGTCCCTTTCCTGGAGCCAAGGATCTCAGCTGATTAAGCTCCTCATCTCTCTCTCTTTAATGTAGGCTGACCTCATTAATGTTTATAACTATGTAAAGGGTGAGAGCCAAGAGGATGGAGCCAGGCTCTGCTCAGTGATGCCCAATGACAGGACAAGGGGCAATGGGTGGAAGTTGAGGCATAGGAGGTTCCATGGAAACAAGAGAAGGAATTTTTTCCCTGTGAGGGTGACAGAACACTGGAACAGGCTACCCAGTGTGGGTTGTGGAGTCTCCCTCTCTGGAGATATTCAAACACCTCCTGGAGGCATTCCTGTGTGATCTGGTCTAGGTGATCCTGCTCTGGCAGCGGAGTTGGACTGGATGATCTTTTGAGGTCCCTTCCAGCCCCT
>VWZI01018116.1:0-28904 GCA_013396835.1 Psilopogon haemacephalus | reverse complement strand
CCAAGCACAAATACAGGCTGGATGGTGAATGGCTGGAGAGCAGCCCTGAGGAAAAGGCCTTGGCTGATGAAAAGCTCAACATGAGCTGGCAGCATGCGTGTAGCCCAGACAGCAACTGTGTCCTGGGCTGCGTCAAGAGAAGTGTGGCCAGCATGAAGATGATCAGAGAGGGCTGGAGCACCTCTCCTGTGAGGACAGGCTACAAAAAGTTGGGGCTTTTCAGCCTGGAGAAGAGAAGGCTTTGAGGAGACCTTGTGGTAGCCTTCTAGTATCTGAAAGGGGCCTACAGGAAGGCTGGAGAAGGACTATTTACAAGGTCTTGTAATGACAGGATGAGGGGTAATGGGTTTAAACTGGCAGAGGGGAGATTTAAGCAGGATGTTAGGAGGAAGTTCTTTACAGTGAGGGTGGTGAAACCCTGGAATGGGTTGCCAAGGGATGCTGTAGATGCTCCCTTCCTGGAGATGTTCAAGGCCAGGTTGAATGAGGCCATGAGCAATCTGTTCTAGTGGGAGATGTCCTTACCTATGATGGGGGGGCTTGGAACTAGATGAACCTTGGGGTCCCTTTCAACCTAAACTGTTCTAAGAGCTTCTCTTGTTTTATCCCTAGTTATTTGAAGAGGCCAATCCCCACCTCACTACAACCTCCTTCCAGATCGTTGTAGGGAATGTCAGTAAGAAACATAAGGGAATTTTTTGCTAGAACATCTTCATTGAACAAAGGGAACAAAGCCATCTGAGAGGAAATACATCTAGAAACCCGTATGTTTTGAATGACAGGTAAAAGAAAGCTTCACCTGTCAGGATACAACAACGTTACACAAGATTATTTTTGTTTAGCAAAAGCTTTGTTCCACATTGTCCGCCTGTTAGGGAATTCCTCCAAGAAGCCTGCCAACTTTGGGAAATCCCAAAGAAGTCAAAAGCAGCAAATGACTTAGCAGAAGAAAATTTTTAAAATAGACTAAGCTTAACAGGACAGAACTGAGTCACAACAATGGAGGAAGAAGGTGATTAGCTCTTCATATTTACCATCAGTTGTAGTAGAAAGGATAGTAGCATGAACAGACCAGAAACTTCCAGAGTACTTTTTAGGAACAGTGTTCCTAAACAACCGCACTAGATGGATGATGGTTCTGCTCTGGCAAGGGAATTAGGTTATCTCTGGAGGTGCCTTCCAACCCCTAATATCCTGTGATCCTGTGAACTCTGAACAGAGTGGATTCCCTTCCATAAACTTTCAGCAATCCTGAACATATTTAATCAGAAAACATGAAATTTCATGAATTTCTGGTCATGATGCACTTAACCCTGTAAAAGACTGTTCCTCGTTTCCAAAGGGGACAAGAAGTAAAAAAAAAACCCAAAAAACCCACAACCAAACAAAACACAAAAAAAAAAAAAAAAAAAAAAAAAAGAGAAAGGAAGGTTGATCCAACCTGAAATTAGTAAAAGCATGAGAACATAGATCACAATTCGATTTTAAAAATGGCTACAGTAGTTTTAATCAAGTTATTTTGAAGAGAGCAGATCATCTTGCCAGTGTACATTTCAGAAGTCAGTATCTTGCTGCCAGTTCTGTAAGCAAAGCTGAATAACAATTTGGAACCTAGTTTACAGAATTCAGTCTGATAGGAAATGCAAATCAACAAAAATCTCTCACACATATACTTAAGAAAAATCTTCTAAAAAGCAAGTTTCCAGGTTAGAATGCATGAGGAAAGAAGTCTTGAGAAAAATAATTTTAAGTATTCCTACATCTCACAGTCACTTGATTATTAATACAGTAAGTGCTAATTAATGATCTTCTAATATCCTTTGAGAGTCTTGTTTTCATTTAGAGGCATTTATAGGGGGCTTACATAAAATACATTCCAACCTGAAGATTTAACTTTACCTTTACTTTAGCAGTCCAGAACTCAATGACTTGCAAAAGCCTTTTGTTATCTTTCTTTAACTCTTCTTCAAAATCCTCTCCATTACACTCGGTTCTTGAAAAGGCTTCCCAGAATTGTAGTGCTTCCTTTCTAGAACTTTCTTGTTGATGGAGCTCTGCCTCTATGCAAAGAAGTTCACTTTCCATTTCCGATAAGTCTTTGAGAATGCTCTTAAAAAGAGAGGAAACTCAAGTTTAAATATTGATTTTTAAGATGTATGTCTAAATATATTTTAGCCTTTTAGCTACCATTATTTCCAGGAAGTCCATTTTCACCTCTGATTACTGTGTAAAAGGAATTTCACTCTACTTAAATTCCACCCTATTAGGGAAATGAGCAGACAATCTACATTCTTGGGGCAGGTGAGAAGGAGGTGGAAATTATGCACATGAAGTTTCCTCCACTGTTTTAAGATATGTTTTAGTATCTGGCAGCACACATTTTACAGGTCAAATGAGTAAAAATATTTCAACTGTTTATAACCTTGTAATTTCATGTTGAACCACTCAGGAAAACAGAGTCTTCACAGTATAGAATTAGGAGCATTAAAACAAACAACCCATAAACTCTATTATTCCCCCCTTCAGTGACGTCTTAAAAGGTAACAGCAATGCCACCATTGCTGTTAGCACCACCCTGTGCCTTGAAATACATCAAGTCCGAAAATTGTCTCAAATCCTACCTCTGGGTCTAAGTGCAAACTCTGCCGCACTTCACTGCTGTTTAGCTCTTGAGACGGTATTTCGGTCTGGTTCATCCCAATCTTCCTGAGATACCGAATCTGAACTTGTAGCTGATCTTGTTTTCTCTTCTCCTCAAGCAATTCCATCTCATGTTTGCTCACAGTAGCATAATATTCTTTTTTCTTTGAACAAATACGACTGAACATACACTGTTGTTGAAGCACGAGATGGATCAGCAAGCATGCTTCAAAATTATATCATAAATCCAGCTAAAATACCATAGTTTCAGTTATTCAGTCTCCTAGCCCACAGGTGTCCAAGGACAACCAAGACAGCTAAGAAAGTTTGTATGTACTGTATAGCCATGCTATGCAAGACACTTAGTTGTGTCAGTATTTCAATGTTATGCTTTTTTGCAGGCTGCTAAAAAAGCCCAAAGTCTAAAAGGCAGTAGACATGCTTCCTTGAATCTAGTCTTTGAAAAGCCAGGTGTTCATTGTTATATTTAATTTTAGGTTTACGAAAAACACAGATCTACAAGAATGCCGCTGTGCTGATTTACAGCTTTATTCCGGTCAAGATCACTACTTAAATCATAACATCTTTGACCATAGAAGTTAAAAGGCATAGGCATCTATGCGGAAAAAAGACCAGACCTCTGTGAAGAAAATGATGCTCTCCAGAGTAGTTCAGCTCTGTAGCTAATGGGTATTTAGACCATAAAACTGTTTGGGTTGGAAGTGACCTTTAAAGGTCATCTAATCCAACTCTTCTTCATTAAGCAAGATCTTCAACTAGATCTAGTTAAGCTCTAAGCCTAACCTTGAATATTTTCAGAGAGGGAGCATCCATCACCTGTCTGGGCAATCTATTCCAGTGTTTTGCCACCCATATTGAGAAGAAATTTTATCCACGTATCTGGTTTGAATCTATCCTCTCAAATTCAAACCGTCAGCCCTCGTCCTGTTGCAGCAGGTCCTGCTAAAAAGTTTGTTCCCATCTTTTTTACAGGCCCCCTTTTACATAACAAAAAGCCACAAGGTCTCNAACCAACCAACCAAAAAAAAAAACAAAACCAAAACCCAAAACACCAAAAACCTTCTTCAGGCTGTCCTCGTGGAGGGAAGTATATTTCTATAGCAGACTTACACCTCACCCTCTCCCTGCACATGCTGCCATCTCCTAATCCTGCCCAACCAAAACCCTTTAAAACACTCATTGTAAACAAACATAACCTCCTCAAGTTTGTTTACTGTTCTTCTGCATACAGTAACAGGAATTTTCCTAGTTGCCTTCCCAAATTGCCCTTAATGTCTCCCTGATAACTGGAACCAGTTTCTCCACTGAACTACAGACTGGGTAAGGTCTGCAAAGCCACAGAATTTATCAAACTGCTTGAGTAGTCTTGCAGATTAAACATGCACTTCCAAAGCATCTTCCATATCTCCTTCACCCACAATGGAACATATACTTAGGGGTTCATAATGTGATTTATGGAGTCACAAAAATAAAATTCCCCAATTAAGGTGGATTAATATTAATGGAACTCCACTACAACCAATCTACAGCCAAAATCCAAGGTGACTGAACTGAACGGTTCCAGTCTGTCACAAGTGGAAAGCATTTACTATCAATTTGTTTTCCACAAGATACGGATTCACAAAAATCAAAAGTTAGAGTATATAGGAACCCCAGCAGTTAACACTGAAATCAGTTCAAAACTAGGCCAAAGCAATATGATGTGTTTTAAGTTGGTACCTTCAGTTTGTTCAATAAACCTTGGAGATGACTGCTTATTTTCCCGTTTATCATTTGAAGTCTCTCGATTTGGTTACTCTCTTCTGACGAAAGCTGAGGCAGTACCGCAGCTATCAGTTCTTTCTGATGCTGCACTTCACTCTTCAGCTTAAGAGATGCTGTAGAAAGACATTCATACCTTTCCCCTGTGTCCAGGAATTTGTCAAGAAGCTCCTAGATGCAGATGAAAAAATCTATTCAGTCACAATAAGGAGTGGAGTCACTAGCTATAAACAGAAGCTTAACATAAGCAACCAGACTTTAGGACTAGCCCCTACAGTATGTACAGTATTACAACAGAGAAGTCTACAGAACTAAGACTTCAGTTCTGACTTGCCACAGGAATAAGCCCAAAATGTTAAGACAGGCACAAAAGCAGAGAACGTCTTATTTTCCCAGAAAACCATTTTACAATTCTCTCCATGACTTGATTTCCTGGATACATCAAAACCCATGGATTTGGTCTGAAATTAAATGGTTGGCCTCCCACAAGTTAGTCAGTTGGGATCTCAAAGTATCTGCTTGGTCCTTTGTTGAAAGAACAGGGTCATGGAAGTGTTCCTAGCCCTCTGCCATGGAATGGAAGACATGATCAAGCAGGAACCAGGCTAGAACTCTAATAGGCTTCAAGACATTTGCAAACTGCAACTCAAATATCACATAAAACTAGGCTATATATTTTCAAGTGACTCCCTAGGCATACTTCCTCCAACTTAGTTTAAATAAGCAGGCTTCTCTAGTTTAAGGTTTTTGTCCACAGAAAAACATTAGTAGTAACATACAGGAGCACGTTATCCTGTACAAGGTACTTGTACAAATCTCCACAAGGAAGCAGCAGACAGGATCTTACCCATTAGTAAAGCCTGGAGGACAGAGTGGCATTACAAGGGGTCAGCTGATCCTTAAATGCCCTCATTTGCTCCCTGCTGCTGACATAAGATAGAAAGACAGACTTCTGCAAGTTGGTCCTTTACCAGTCTTGGTGGTAACCAAAGCAGCATTTGGACGTTTCCTAACACGTAGACAACAATGCCCAAGTCTGCTGCAAAGCTGTACAGACTGCAGTACAGTGGTTACACACTTTGAAGTGTTTCATATATATTCATAAACTCTGGTTTGTTTGGGGTCTCAGTAGCTTTGTAGTAGTTCTCATCTGTGTGAGTGTACTTAGGACATTTAATTAGTGAAATAGAGGAATTACAGGATCTGCCTATTTTGCAGAGGGAAGCTACATAATATATTTGAAACCTTTCTTTAATAAGGAGTAACAGCTGTGAGAACCTGGGGAGGATTGTGCAAAAACCAAAATGATGAAACACTTCCACACGACTATTTTTATTGGGTGGGGGATTGGACAGTAACAAAACCAAGTGAACACTCTCAGTAACTGAAGAGTTCAGTTTAAGATTCCCATAGCAAGATAAACAATCACTTAACAGCAAGTCAACTGATCCCATGGTTGGCAGTCCTAGCATGGTAACAGTTTGACAGATGATAGAGAAGGAAGGTTTATCATCCAGAAACAGCACTCAGGCATTACATGCATCCTTAAAGCAAGCAGAGAAATAAGTTTACCTGAATCTTCAAGGCTTTTTCAAGGCTGTCAGTCACCTGCTCTCCATTATCCAGTGAGTTCACCTGAATGGAGACATCATTCATGTTTCTCTGCTTTGGTTGGTCAAGAGCACCTTCCACTATTGGATTTACTTCAACACACTGAAACAAAAGCATGGGGATTTCAATAGCGTTCTAGAAGAGAAGTTACAAATATCTTGGGAATGCAGCTTGCAATACCAACCATCTCAGATCTTTTTTGCAGCTCCATCTTGAGCTGGTCCCGCTCAGAGCTTACATCCTGGAGAAGTTTTCGTAGCTCATCTTTTTCTTGACTAATCAATGAGATTTGTTCTTCAAGTTGGAAGGCCCGACTAGTTCTTTCAGCCAGTAATTGGTCTTTTTCACATAAGCTATTTAACTGAGATGATAAGTGCTGAATCTATAATAAATAGTGGAGTAAAAACCCAAGAATTATGATTTTGTTTTGATTTGTGTACTACAAAGTACTCCAATCATTTCCATGAAATAGAAAGAACAATTTCCACTAATTAAAATTCACACTAAAAAAAAGAGCTTGAAAAATATTAAATGAAAATATTTTAAATATTAAACTTTAAAAAGATCAAGTAAGCAAGAGAACTCTTACAGTCAGGTCTGGTCTCCAAGAAACAACCAAAAGGCAGTCAACATACACCCACATCAAAGAGAAATGAAAATAAACAGAAGTCTAGCATAAGAGGGGCAATGAAATAGTCTTTATATTGGCTCTACTTAATGGAGCAGTAACACATCTGGCAATTTAAGCCAATCCTTAATTATACTCTCTGATCTACAGACAGTTTGACAAATGAAATGCAAGAAGTGCCAAAACACTGAGTTGGCAAAAACTCAGTGCTAAGTTGAAAGCATGCAAAGTCCTAAAGATTACAAACACACTTAGGTTCTGTACCAGTGTCTCGCAGTACCTTTTAAAGCTTGAACAAATACATATACCGTTAGTGACTACGACACTAAGCCTGCACATTGGATAAATTGGTGTCCATTCTCATGGAGTGACCAACCCAAGGAGAGGATGCCACTTCTAAACACCACTAAAGAACCTGATACAAAATGGTTTGTTCCTGGTTATGCTTGTTTAGCACACAAGAAAAGTGTGCTGAGAATGAAGGATTAAATAGGATTTGTCTTGAGCAAAAAGTTTAGTACAGTAGTAACAGATCATCAGAAGACTGAATAGTACTAGAACTATCTAAAGTAGGCTGTTCTCACTTTCTCCCTGTGACAGGACAAGGAGCAGTGCATGTAAACTGCAGTACAGGAGGTTCCACCTCAACACAAGGGGAAGCTTCTTTACTGTAAGGGTCCCAGCACAGTGGAAGAGGCTCTGCCGAGAGGTTGTGCAGTCTCCTTCTCTGGAGAAGGCTCATCTGAATGCGTATCTCTGTGACCTGAGCTAGATTTGTATGGTCTTGCTGTGGCAGGGGAATTGGATTCAATGTCTCTTTGGGTCCCTTCTAACCCCTGACATCCTGTGATCTGTAAAACTACAGTTCTACCTTGCTCATTAGGTTGTCTTCCAAAATATCTGACCGCCTCTGAACTTTTGACCAATATTCTTCCCTTTTTTCAGCTTTGATCTTCTCCTCACTGAGGAGTCGTTGGTGCTGCTCCAATTCCTTCTCAGTTTCAAGAACCTGGAATAAGAATAGAGCAATACATACAAAATGAAGTTCTGAGGTACATTAATCTACCTGTCACACTAGGCCATCCAGTATGTCATAGGACTAAAAATATTTGGCATGAAGCACAGCTTTAGTCTGTGTACAAGAAATTCCAAGTTGTGTGCCTTTGAATGTTTCCTATTTCCCTAAGACAAGCCTGTCAACCTGCACACCCAAAAATCCTCGGAGAATCAGAAAAAGTGTGCTGCAAACATGCTTGAATGTACTTTCTGGCATCTCTGTTTACAGATGATTAACACAAAGCAAAGATGTTATTTGGGTAGGTTTCAATCAAGACCTAGAAATTATTACTTAACACAGGTTTATGAGTTAGACTCTTATCAAATCATTTAGTAGCACTGACAAGCTCTAGAATTAATACTGCTTTCCCTAAGCCTCTGAATTCCCTGTGAAGTTCAGTTTTAGCAGCAAGACAGTTGATACTTAGAGAACACTGGTAAAGACAGTAAACAGATTTTCTCCCCACCATAGACTTCAATGACATATTTGAAGAGGTTACTCAATATATGAGCAAGAGCTGCTGCTCAGTGGATACCATCCAACCTGCTTGTCTTCACTCTTGTGAAGATAGGCCTAATCCAGAAGAGAAAGAAGCTTGTGAGAATTTGTCACCTCGAGTTTCAAAACTTTGGAGCTCAACTGTGAAACATACAATTTCAAACTCATTAGAAACTGTTAAATATTTATGTATAATGAAGCCTGTCTTTTCCGGTTCCTCATTTACTCCCACATAAAGCAGCCTCAAGTAACATTTGAAAGAATTTACATACATCTTTAAATACCATTCCACAAGACAAACTAAAGCATACTGATATTGTTCAGTCTGGGTATATAACATCAATACTTGCAAGGTAATTTTTTTAATACAGCTTCAAGAACTGACCATCTTCCTCTACCAAGTATGTAAATTTAATCAAAGATAAAGCACCTTATCAACACTCTCTTGTAGATTTATCTCCAGTTTGCTCTTCTCTGCCTGAACACCTTCCAGCATTTCCTGGAGCTTATCTCTCTCCTGGGCTAGCAAGTCACACTGTTTCTCCAGCTGTGCAAGTGTACTGCTTTCACTCCCAGTTTTTTCTTTCACTTCTTCCAGCAACTGGTGGTTTTCTGCAGTTACCAAATGCAAGTCCTCATTCAGCTTGACGACCTATTAAAAAAAAATATATTTTTAAAGTAGTACAAAAGTCAACAACTATTAGCAAAAACTCTTGGTGAGAAACTGTACTACCATGACACCACCTACTGGATCAATACACCATCACAAATGAGTAAATGTCTGTTATTCTAATAAGTCCTTGAGAACACATCTTCCCACTTATTTCCAGGAGTTTATTACTATACTCACCTTTTCTTTCAGTTGGCTTATTTCTTGATTTAGTTTATCTTCAGTGTTCTGCAGACTCTTTTCTCTACTTGCTAGCATATTCTTCAGGGTATCAGCTTGCTCTTTCTGATCCATTAGTTCTCTCTGCAGATCTTCCACTTCTGTCTGCAATTTTAAGGACTGCAGAATAAGATACTACATCAGTGTTCACTTAGCATTACCAAGATATGCTTATTAGGAGTTAAGAATTAATGTCTGAATTTCTAAAAAAGGCTTAAAAAAAGACCAAAAAAGCCCCTCACTTATCATTGACCCATGCCTTAAGTTTAAGAAATCCAAAGGAAGATGGTCTTTAGAAACAGCCTTTATCAGTTGTTTCTTTTCAACAGGCAGAAGTAGAGAACAAGGGAAAAAGTGTGTGTGGGTGTGGGAATTACATAGATTACTTTAAAAAAAACCAAAAGCCAAAAACCAAGATATCCCCCTCAAAACACCCCACCATGAAAAATACAATTATTCCGACGACAGTTGCCACTGGCTCCATGAACAATTTGTCCAAATTAGGAGCAAGATACAAAATCTAAAATTGGAGACTAGATAGTACTAGTTTGACAATTTTAGCTTTTAAATTCAGTGCTCTATACATTAAGATACCAGTGGTTCTACTTCAGGTTTACAGATTTTTATCCATCTGTTCCAAAACATGCAAATACTTGATTGATGACCGTTGGAGTATAGCAGCAATTCTCCCTCCAGAGAAACTGCTACTGCAGCACAGTAACACAGTATTCTCAGCACTTTTTGGTCAGTTAGTGAATAGTAAGGCTGAGAACAACCAGCAAATCAACCTCACAGGATGTCATGGTTGGAAGGGACCCAAAGAAATCATTGAGTCCAACCCCCCTGCCACAGCAGGACCATACAATCTAGCTCAGGTTACACAGGAACGCATCCAGACAGGCCTTGAAAGTCTCCAGAGAAGGAGACTCCACAGCCTCTCGGGGGAGCCTCTGCCAGTGCTCCGTAACCCTTACAGTCAAGAAGTTCCCCCTTGTGTTGAGGTGGAACCTCGTGTGCTGCCACTTACACCCACTGCTCCTTGTCCTATCACAGCAAGCAAGTGAGAACAGCCTGTGCCCACCCTTCTGATACCCAGCCCTCAGATATTTATAAACATTTATTAAATCCCCTCTCAGTCTTCTCTTCTCCAGACTAAAAGGCTCCAGGTCCCTCTCCTCATAAGCCATGTGCTCCAGTCCCTTAATCATCCTTGTAGCCCCCTGTTAGACCCTCTCCAGCAGATCTGTCCCTCTTCAGCGAGGGAGCCCAAAACTGAACACAGTATTCAAGATGGGGCTCTCACCAGGGCAGAGCAGAGGGGGAGGAGAACCTCCCTTGATTTGCTAGACACACTCCTCTTAATATACCCCAGGATCTCATTGGCCTTCTTAGCCACAAGGGCACATTGCTGTCCCATGGATAACTTGGTATCCACCAGCACTCCCAGGTCTCTCTCCACAGGGCTGCTCTCCAGCAGATCACCTCCCAGCCTGTAATGGTGCACTTCATTATTTCTTCCCAGGTGCATTCAGTTATGTCCTCAAAGAATGCTATCAGGGTAGTCAAGCATGATTTCCTCTTGGTAAATCCGTGCTGACTACTCCTGATAACCTTCTCCTCTTCCAAGTGCCTCGAGATGCCCTCCAGAAGGAGCTGCTCCATCATTTTTCCAGGGATGGAGGTAAGGCTGACTGGTCAGTAGTTGCCTGGAACCTCTCTCTTGCCCTTTACAAAGACTGGAGTGACACTGCTCTCCTCCAGTTCTCAGGTACCTCTCCTGTCTGCCATGATTTGGCAAAAATGGAGAGTGGCAGAGCAATAACATCAGCCAGTTCTCTCAGCACCCTTGGGTGCATCTCATCAGGGCCCACGGATTGTGAATGTTCAATTTGTGTAACCAATCCTTAACCCAGTCTGCACTGACCACTGGGGAGCATTCCTCCCTCCAGGCTTCCACCCCTTCATCCAGGGTCTGGAGTACATAGGGGATTTCAGCCTTAGATGTAAAGACTGAAACAAAGAAGGCATTCAGCAACTCTGCCTTCCCTGCATCCTCAGTTACTGGGGCTGCCTCTTCATTCAGCAGTGGCCCTGCACCTTCTCTGTTCTTCCTTTCCCTACCGATACATTTGAAGAAGCCCTTCTTGTTCTCTTTTACTTCCTTTGCCAGTTTCAGTTCCAAGAGGGCTTTGGCCTTCCTTGTTGCCTCAAAACTGTATGTTGGGAACCAAGCTACCACTTACCACCAAGCATTATGCTTTATTGGGACTGAAGGTTACAAAACATTAGCCTCATTCCTTCTCCTAAGTAACTCTTTTCCTTCCTCTGTCATCCAATGCCACAGCTTATACCACTTAGTGCACATTGTAATAGAGCTACAAGCTGTAATGTATCAGAAGCTTATATTGCCTGATCCAAAAATCAAAATTTCCACAACTTTTCTCCTTATTTTCTACCGAAAGCCTAGATGCCTAAGGACAAGCAGAAAACACTATAAGCAGATGAATTAGGTTTGTTTTCAGTGTTAGGAAACACATTGAAAGCATTTTTGTTTTCAGTTATTACATAACATTGTACCTGTACTTCTAGTTCTTTAACGGTTTTCCCAAGTGTCTCTTCAACACTCAGAATCTGAGATTCTTTTTCAGAAATACTTTTTTCCAACTTTTTAATTCTGTCCTGGGCTTGCTTGAGAGAACTCTGTGTGTTTCTCAGTTCTTCATGTGCCGAAATGTTCTTTAGAACAAAAGAAAACCCACAGAGAAAACACAAATGTTTTGCGGCGTTAGTACACACTTACAGCACCCCAACACGCAACGAACCAAACCCACACAATCCAACTTCCCCATATAGTTCAATATTTTAAAGTAGTGTTACATTCTTCTCCTTGACATGTATGCTTCATTTCAACAAAGGCCAAATTCCTACCATTGAAACAGTGTCCTTTATATCCTCTTTGAGTTGCTCTGTCTCAGCTTGGAGAGATTCTTCCTTTTGCTTCAGGTCATCTCTTTCCTGGGTTAGAATTTTCATTTTTTCCTGACATTCAATAAGCTGCTGAAGAACTGCCTGGATCTCTGAATCCTTGGCCTCCAGTCTCATCTTCATAGCATTTTCTTGCTCTTTTAATTGCTCCAGTTCTTTTAACTTCTGCTGAGCCTGAATGTAATCTTCTTTTACATCAAGAAGTCGTTCATGCTCTGCTGCCTTTCCTTCCAGTTCTTCTATTTTGCTGGAGAGCTTTAATTGGAAATGGAAAAGGTCAGACATCAACTGTTATGCAAAACTGCATGGTGTGTACAAAACCATACAGAATCTTACTATAGCTTAGAAATGCTGAGACTTTAGGTTTCAATGGAAGAATGAGAAATTAATAATTTCACTTTGAAGCCACTGCTTATATATTCCTGCCCACTTGAAATAAGCATTTGGTTATGGAACCTTCCTGTGGTTTCTCCTTATCAGAAAAAAAAAAAGTCTTACTAAAGCATAATGCCACACAGGAAAATCTATAGTGTCCACAGTTGGAATGATAGCCACATCAGTGCCAAAAAGCTTTGTGAAAATATGCATCGTTGGTTTTTATTTTTATTTTTTTTTCCTTCCAAATTGCTGGAGTGGTGATTCTCTTTGGTTTGAATGAATGATCTGTTCCATACAGACTTCAGTTCCCAAGGAGGAAACTGCTCTATGACTAAGTCACAGCAGCATATTTTAAAACAAAATGAAAATCGTATAAGGACAGAATTTCAGAATGGAAGAATAATTTAAAGGTCAAGCACAGAACCATATATAACCTGGAGCAACATACACAAGTCTTTGCCTATGAAGAAAAAGTTCATTAAGCTTCATAATCCTGCAGTCTTACACTCAGTACAGAACAAGTAATATCCACTCAAGTCTGAGGAACTTCAATGACAGTGTTATTTATACCTATCAGAATACTCCAAAAAGTGGGGGTGGTTTGGTATGTTTTATGTTAGAACTATGAATGAATCTATTGTTTTATCTGTAAATAAAAAAAAATCTGTCACTAACCTCTAATTTCACTTCATCCAAAGTTGTTTTAGACTCCTCTGCTTCTTTAGCTAGAACATCTATTTGGAGCTTCATTTGTTCATTGTTTTCTGACAGGGATACATACTTTTGCTCTAGCTCTTCATGGAGCTGCTTAAGTGCTCTATACTCCTGATCAGACTTTACATGTTTAAGTTGTGCATCTGTTAGATCACCTTTCAATTTTCCAATTTCTTCACTCATATGTTTGAATCTAATTTCATTGTCAGCTACTTGAGAAAGCAGCTTTTCTCTTTCAAATTTTGCTAAGCGTATCTCCTCGCATTTTTCAATAATCTGCCAACAGAAAAGCAGTATTAATAACATTCTATAGGCCAATATTTTTCATAGCTGCATAATATGAAGAGATTAATACACAAGTATAGGAAAAAGTACAGGCAAGCACACACAGTACATCCGGTTTCACTTCCAGGCAGGAGCTGTCAAGAACAATCTTTCTGAGAGAATCAAGACTGGCAAGCCCTTTAGTAAAGTCTCAAAGTGTCTCTAACTCTGTAGATGTTCTTCCAATATTTCCTTTTCCCTATTTCTGAGGGAAGACTGGACTGATGCTCCTAAACAGAATGTTTAGATGCAGTGATGCTTTCTTCACAATACAGAGTTTATGAAGCTGTTCATAATATCTAGTGGATGCAGACACAGGTGTGAACATCAAAAGCAGCAATCATTTAATGAAGTCGGTTGTAAAAGCTTGACTCAAGGTAAGTTTTGGTTTTACAACTTAACGTCCTAGTGGGCCTCCATTATTGTGTTACCAGTTAGGTAAGAAATAAAACCAAAGCAAACATCATTTACCTCCTTCTGCTGTATCTCAACAGTATTTGTAAGAGACTGAAAATGTGATAGCTCATCTACTCTGTTTTGTAGAAATGCATTCTCTTCCAGTGCTTTTTCTAGTTCTTCTTTTAAGTCAGCTGCCTTTTTCTTCAGCTCAACAACAGAGAGCACATCTGGAGATTTCAGTCAAAGTGGGAGAGAAAAAAAGTTTCTTGTAAGTTGTTACAAACCTTGTGCTTACTTTCCTGGATACCAAATGAGTGTAATTCTAGAAAATTCTTTTCTATAATGGCCAACAATCATAAAAGATTAAGTATTGGTCTGAGCTCTGTCATGACTTCTTGGGAAGCATCTGAAATAAACTGGATGTCAACCTAATAGCCTTCCTTAACTTGACTGTCTTTGTACAAAATGCAAAGCACTCCACAATCTGCAGGTCTCCAAATAGCAGCTGCTTTAGCATTTTTTTGAACTATGTGCCAGCAGCACCTGAAACTCGTTTTTCATGTTGGCAGAAGCTCCAAGCATTTGAGAAAACAAGAGCCCCCCCACCATTATGGGGGAAAAAGTTAATAAGCACCACCTGAAACAGTACCTTTTGGAACTTTGCCCTCCATCAGTGAAGTTAGCCTTGTGTTTTCTTGAAATACAGCCTGCAACTCTTTCTGCAAGTCAAACTGCATCTTTTTATAACTGGCTTTTCCTGCTTCTATTTGGTTTTGATACGATTGAACATCCTTTTGCATTTGACTGTAGTTACTCGAGAGTTCATCCTTCAGGAACACAAAGTGTGAAGTTAATGTACAAAATAAAAAACAAAAAAAGATGTTGCATCTGCTGCGTTTCCTGTTGTTACTCTGAACAGCTCTGGCCTTGATAAATATGGCAGGAGAAGCCACAGCTAAACAACTGCAGTCCCATCAGAGTCCTGGAACAAAACATACCTTCCAGGTGAGGGCTAAAACTACTACTATTTTATATTTACTTTTTTGAAGCTCAGGATTAATCTCCACTTCCAAGTTCACAACTCATTCTCTTTATCTCTAGCATAACTAGGTTTGGAATCTTCTGTCCTAGTAACTCCCTAAAGACTGTTCATGCACGCTCTCTCTGCACTAATAAACATAAACCTAAGCACCTATTTTTGTGGAAGCCACCTCTGTTGTCTTTTGTATTTCTCCTGAAGACTCCTTTTCCTTTCCATGAATTCTGTCATAGAAGCGTTACTCTGGGCACGTCATTGGTTTCCTCCAGATCCTCTGCCACATCTTGCCTTTATGAATTGCCTCCTTCACTACTTTGGCCTTGAACAGCATTCTGTACAGCTATATAGACACTTCAAGTACTTACCATTTTCTCCTTCAGCTCCAGATTTTCACTTCTGAGAAAAGCAGCTTCTTTTTTGGCATCCAAGGCTACAGTTTTACTATCTAAGAGAGATTTATTCAGCTGCTGAATTTCCTCAAGTAGCTTATCAGAACCTCCCTGAGAACAGGTCAAAAAAAAAAAAGCAACCACGGTAAAGCAGATGTGTTTGTAATATGATTAAAATATAAATACCACCTCAAGTGTGGGTAGTTTACTGTAGAAAGCACACTAGCAGGCTTGTGTGAAAGACAAGATAAAAAGCAGCATTTCCCATAGTTCACTAGAGAACTGCTATGGGATCATAGATTAGTTAGCATTTTAGGCATGATAACAGTTTTTGTAATGTCTGTAGGGCAGCAGATTTGTTGCACCAAAGTTAGATTCAAATGGAACCCACCCTCAAAGAAACTAAAACTATCTCTCAACCCAGCAGAACACTCAAAAATTTACCAGTGAAAAAGATGTGTCATTTTTTTCTGCTCTTGCTTTCTGCAGTTCTTCCACACGGTCCTGCAATACCTTTATTTCATTTTCTTTCTCTTTCAGCTGTTCCAATTTGGAGCTTAGTTCTGCCTAAAAGTCAGAGAAAGGAAAAAAAATAGAAAAGGAAGATTCTAGGGCCCCGTTCCACGTTCAGGTAAGAATTTAATTGGAACCTGCTTTATACATAGTAAGCATTTATGAATTTGTGACATTGTATCATAGCTGATATCATTTGGCTCTGGTTAATCCTATCTAGTTTATCTTCAGCAGATACAATATTTCAAGATGAATAACCCAAGCACATCTCATACAAGTCATGTCTTTACATGTTGCATGTAAATTCACTAACGGGCTTACCTCGAGTTCTTCATTGTACACTTCAGCATTAGAAACTAGATTCTTTAACTTGGTAATTTCATGCATTAGTTGTACCTGTGGAGCACATTGAAGCAAAAATGCAGATAATGTTAGAAAGCACCCACACCAGTAGTTTTAGTTGCCAATACCACAAAAACAAACAAGGTAGGTCTCATTTACTGTTAGTGTGCAAACCATATACACACCCACATCTATCTCAACAACTATAAAGCAACTTGACACATTATTTTAAAGGCATAAATTAGATGCAATGCTCTGGTTTAGCTTCCCAGCAATTACAAAGGATTAACAACTTAACCTGTAACAGCTCATGCAGCAACATTATCAGTACAGTTAATGCAGAAATTGCACAGATAGAACACTGCAGATTGTAGTCATGTTAACTGGATTTTTATGATAGTGCAGATGTGATTTAGTTTGTTCACCCACAAGAGTGAGAAGGTGCCAAAATTAAAAGGAAAAGCAAGTCATTAATACATTCAGTGGTACCCTCCAAAAGAAGGGACAGGTAGAAAAACAGACAGAAAAGCACTTCCAGAACTGAAAGACTCCCTGCCTCTGTTCTTTGTTAGAAAGACTTTTCAACAAGTGGTCACCTACAAATACCCCTGTATGGTCACAAGCACAGGTAAGGAGTAAACCCAATCTTAAGATCAGTACAAAAATTTAAATCCAGCACTTTGAGTACTTCCGTATACTGAGGAGAAGAAAACCCAACCTCAAGTCTTAAAGCTATAGGATGGTCATATATATGCCATAATAATACTGTCAGATGTCATTTAAAGTTATAGTTTTCTGAATATATTTGTGGTGATTGAAGTTGACTCATGTCTGTAATGGGTTTGCAGTGACCTGCCCCCCCCCACCTTTTTAAACCCCAGCTAAAACTCAGAAAAACACACTGGAAGTTAATAAATGAAGCTTTATATTTACAGCAGTGCAAATATACAAGCAAATATTTACAAGATATAACAAATATTTACAGAAATAGAGTAAAAAAGAAATACAGACACCACACCCCTCCTGGAGACCAAAATCCCCAGAAGAGGGTAACCAAACCCCCCTACCACCTTTCCCCCCTTTCCCAGCTTTATCTCACCACCTCTTGATGCTGCAGATAAGCTGAAGATCAGAGAGATTAAGATAGGAGAGGAAGTTAGTCGTTTTAGTGATTTTACTCTGAATCTAGCCAGCAAGACCAAGAGACAAAGGAAAAAGCTGCTGGAGCCAGCATAGACCCAAGCCAGGCTGGCTCCCAAAGCCAACTGCCTATCTCGATGTTTTGAGAACATTTCTCAAAACAATTTTTTTTTCTCTGTCTCAGTGAAACTCGGTGAAGTGACTCTGTATGTTTAACTCTCTCTCAGCCAATAGTCCAATTTCTCAAATTCTCCAATTAGCTCAAACCAACACAACGTTTCATGAAGTATGCAACCTTTCTGCATTGCTGTAATTAATCTGCTGAGTTATCAAATACTTATATTTTATGGACTACCTTCAGATACTGGAGGACAATCTGAAAACATAAATCATTCAAAAGTTATTCCTGTAACAGAAACTACTTTAGAGCACTGAATCTATTATCTGATAATCTTTGCAAGAAAGGCTGCAACTGAGGGTGTGTTACATGCCAGCTAATAAGGCAGAGGGCAACTCCAGCCTAGCACACAGAGGGTCTTCTAAAAAGAATCTTACACGAGCGAAGTCACAAGCTAGTATGAATCCATGTTGTTAAAGAACCATAAATCTTTGCAGGAAACAACGGATATAAGAAGCGATCTTTTAAAATTGTAGCAGCTCAAAAGGATGCGACCTCAGCTTCAACCTTACTTTCGTGTTCAGAGAATATCAAACAAGCTAGCACATACAAGTAATCTGTAGGGAAGTTATCAGGAAAGGAATGCAATGATACATCCAGGTCTCGAGATACCAAGTTTGGGGTTTCCTTTGGGTTTTGTGGTATGGGTTTTTTTGTTTATTTTGTTGTTTAAACTTTAATTTGTCTTTTATTAGCTTCTTCATAGGATTTTGATGCTGCAACTTAGTTCACAACCTAGCCCTTTGGCAGCTAGAATGAATGCAAGTAATACATATTTCACATTACAGAACGGTGGCATAAAGCATTTGGACAAACTACTTCATGAGGATATGAAGATGACAAACTGATTAAAGCCACATGAACAAACAGCATTTCCTATATCATCATTTATCCAGCACGTAGCTTTACCCTTTCTGACATCCTACCACAAAAAAACAATGTTAAGCTTTCCACAGACATTACTACTCACACCATTTAAAAAACATTTTCTTACTAAGACACATGTCAAGTTAGCATCCACATAGTGCAAAGGATTATCAGAAGCCTGAGCTATCCTGGACTGTGAACCAAGATGTTTTGCTCAATTATGTGAAGTACAATTTAGCAAACATGCTTTTGTCTTGAGAACAGTTCAAACATGTCAGTTATGCAGCAAAGCAGCTGTCTCCTGCAGAAAGCTAAAGTGAAATTTGTATCATGTATATATGAAAACACACAGATGCATACACAGAAACATATCTCTAAAACAGACTTCAGTATGTGACTCCCCAGAATTTGAAGGCCAAATTTCACAGAGTAAATTCAGTTTACATCTCAGGTTTGTTCATTCATTGTTCCTGAACACAGCTTATAACACCATCTCTGTTTGTACGTTAACTAGAAAATTAGAGCCTAAACTCTTCTTATCTCTGTATTCATTTTACCCATGCACCTTACCTCACAATCCTTTTGTGTTTGGTTTTCCAGTGCTTCAAATTCATCAATTTCTATTTTTTCCTTCAGTTTCACCTTCACTTCATCTATTTCTAATTTCAGTTGCTGATTTTCCAATACTAGGTTATTGAAGTCTGCTTGCAGAACACTGATCTGATTTACAGCAATATCCTGAAGAGGCACAAGAAACTTTAGAACTTTTTTTGTTGGAATGCAAGTCTTCTTTCTGGAAGACACACAAACAACACTCACCTTCTCCAGCGCTAACACTTCACAGAGTTGCACAGATTCCTCAAAGTCTTTTCGAGACTAGGGCAAAAGAAAAGTTACAAATTAATGGATCCATAACATTAAGTACGTCCAGGATTCTATTCCTCACTGCTTGCCTTCTCATGGCTAGTTCTGTTTAAATATCAAAGCTTACTAGGTCATTTGCCACAAACCCACATGCTTTCTGTTCTATCATATTAATTCTTCAGACACTGAACACTATCAACATTCTGCAGAAGAGTCAGAGTGATCTTACTGAGAAGCACGTAATGTATATGCACTATAGTAGCCAAAGTAGATCAAAACCTTACCCAATTCATGTCAGGCCCATCAATCCATTCTTCCGAAATTTGATCGGGCATCACCACAGATTGGTTGTCACACTCAGAGTTTTCTAAAATAGCTGAAAACAAATGTACTAAAAAATGGAGTACTAGCAGATTTTCAACTGGACATAATGAATTTGCAAGATAATATTATACTGGAAGTAATCCATCAATATAAGCTGCATACACAGTACAGCTTCTGAACCCTGAGATTTTCTCTTGTGAAAGCAAACAACACTCAAGTTCAGCTCCTTACGCTGACTGCAATTATAAGCTAATAGATACTAAAGTGAACCTACACTTAAGTACAGACTAGGAAGTGTCAGGGAAAGAACTACTCATCAGTATCCCACAAGACCTAAACAAAGAAGCACACCCACCATTCCCTTCTATAAACAAAGCTTGAAGCTGCAGGAAAACACAATTCCACAACACCACCCAATTGTTATTCCTACAGGTCAGCTTTTCTCTCTGGTTATCCTTGAGTTTCTATACCCCTAACTGACCCTAGAATAATGACTTAACTATTCTCATTGAGCATTTTGATTTCACATCTTTCCCCTCCCCCACCTTCTCCTCTCCTTTTTTACAGTAAGAACATAGTTTGGATGTAGTCTATGTTAAAGCATAGCCTTAGCTACCTTCACATGGAAAAAAAGGAGGATTGGGTAGGCTGCATAGGAGAAGTATTTATAAAGATTTTTTGCCTCACAGCTCTTACCTTTGGTTTTAACAAACTAAAACTTTAACATCCGAAGTGAGGCAGGGGCTTACATGGTGGCTTTTTAAAAAAGTTTGTTTGTTAATTTGTGCTATTAGTCAAGTTAATTCCTTTGGGAAACTAATACTTGCAGAGTCATCCAACAAATTCACTACATGTTGCTTCATGTGGGACAGTGAAAACCTGTGCCATGACTCTTCACATGAAGTTAGCCTAATAGCATTGGGAGAACTACCAGTGTTGTGATAAAACCACTTCCTTTCCAGGCTGCGTGCTGTAACTTCCTGGTGGGTTATAGCAACTTTCAAAACTGGGTCCATGAAACACTGAGCAGTATAGTGCCAACCAAATGCTTTCATAATGCTAGCAAGTTCACTTTCTAACCTAGCTTTGTTTAAAACTCTGCTCTGCAGAGTTCCCTTATTTTTTTCCTGAAGATACTTACAATCCCCCACGTCTGGTAGTGCTAACAGACACGTTTTTCTTTTCTTCATTTCAGGCTGCCTTGATTTTTCATTTTCTTCAAAATAGCTCACATTTGCCTGGTTTATTTTACCAGGAGCCCAGGTAACTCTTCTTCTTCTTTTCTTGACCTTAAAAAAAAGGTGTTTACAGAAGTAGTGATACAAGCAAAACTGAGAGCAGATGTTCTATTAAGCTACTGCACACAGTACCAGCACCTTACTAAACAGTGTTTTGCAGGTTTTTTCCTTCCGAAGTTCAAACTACAGCATAGCAGTTTGAAAGCAAAAGTCTGTTCAACACAACACTCAATACTCAGAAGTTGTTTTAAGCTGCCCCTTTCAAGTATGTGAAAATTGCCTATCAAAGTTACTCTTGTCAGTACACCCTTACATATTTCACACTACCTTTCACAAAGCATTTCAGAGTTCACAAATAAGATCAAGAACAGGTACTTACTTGAGTACTTGCTTTGGAGGAGAAGGAGGCAGAAGTCACCAGCATCTGAGTTAAATTTCGTATCCTGTCTTCTTGTACTTTCTGGAGAGCGTTTTTTTCTTCCAATAGCTGGGCCAGTTGGTCTTTTTCCATTGCATGAATTTGAGTCTTTGAAGATACCTTCCATAAAAACAGCATTTAATCAAGCTGACATTTTAAGAGCAAAAAATACTTTGACAAAGAATACACACTTACTAATTTTAAGACTACTACACATGTATTCTACCTCTGGAAGAGATATATTTAACCTTTACCAAGGAAATGGACAGTTTAGCCAGTTTACTTGTGGATTTAGTATGTCAAAGGGTCAAAACCATACAGCCTCAGATTTTTCTAACAACAACAAAAAAAACAAAAACAAACAAACAAACAAAAAAAAATCGGCACTTTGAAATGTAACAGAGCTTCGGATGACTCTCCCATTAGTGCCAGGAGCCTGAAGCTCTTCAAGGGCTCTGAGTCAATTGCCAAATAACAGCAAGCTCTTCCAATACATGTGGTCTATTAAAAGCCAAGGTACTGAAAATTTAACCTGCTGTAAAGCGATTGCCTTACAGTAGTTGCACACATTTATCATAAGCTTACAGTACCTTAGACTAATTCAAAGTTCACATAGGATTTTTCAACAAACTCTTCTGTGCTTCAAGTACTTCACTCACTACCTACTAACTCAGAAGGTACCAAACACTTCCGGGTGGAAATTTATACTGCAGATTATTTCTCTTCAAAAGTGTCATATTTTTAATTTCCCTATGACTACTTGAATTTGAAAGACAATTAAAATTGCATGTTCTGATTGATAAATTCACCTGAACAGGATGTTCAGAATTGTGATTCTCTTGTGGTTTTCTATGCTTTGACAAGGCTTGCCAGATTGCTCCCCAACTCAGCATATGAAGAGGGGACTACAGTCTGGCGGCAAGTCACCACTGTTGCTCATTTTCAAAATCTATCTTCTGCCTATACCTAAGTTTTGCCAGTAGTCTGATGCAATTGCAACTTCCTGCAACTCAAACGCATCAGCAAGGGGAAGACACACAACCTGGAGTCTTTAGCTGGCATTCAATAGCTTCTTATATGACAATTACTTCCTTTTGATCTGTAGCAATAAAACTTGCTCCATGTCATGACACATTTCTACCCTGAATATATTCACCTACAGAAAGCAAGCAACTTAGCTGATCTCGTCATATGTTAGCTTTCACAGATACAGGTCTATCACCAGTTCTAAATTTCACATGAGCTTTTGAATGTCTCTCAATAGAGGTGACAGATATAACTTCAGACAGTTTACCTGTTCCTTCAAGCTTAACTGGTTGGTTTAAAACATTTCCAAAGAGCTATCAGTATTAAGGACAGATTAATTTTTGTAAGTGTATTACATACTTCCTCCAGCTGCTTTTTCAAATCCACAATTTCTTTGCGATATCTCTTCAGGAGAGCATCATCATTAAGTACTTCATTGACTTTCGGAGTGTTCTTCATTCTTTTAGCTGTACTGGCAAACTGAAAGAATATTCTTTAAAGGGCAATACTTATAGAACAAATACACCAAAAAATTACTCTGATACTGTCTCTTCAATGCCACTAGAAATGAGACAAAGATCAACATATAGCATGGACAAATATCTATTGCTATGTATTCTAAGCTTTGAAAAAGATTTCTGTGGTTTATATTAATAAGCCAAGCCTAACACTTATAAAAAATTAATGCAAAGCTCAAAGGACCAAAGAGGAATCATAGAACAGTTTAGATTGGAAGAGACCTCCGAGATCATCCAGTTCCAACATCCTGCCATAGGCAGGGACACCTCCCACTAGAACAGGTTGCTCAAGGCCTCATTCAGCCTGGCCTTGAACACCTCCAGGGAGGGAGCAGCCACAAGCTCCCTGGGAAGCTCGTTCCAGTGTCTCTCCATCCTCACTGTGAATAACTCCCTTCTAACATCCTGTTTAAATTTCCCCTCTGTCAGTTTAAACCCATTACCCCTCATCCTGTCATTACAAGGCCATGAGAATAGCCCCTCCCTAGCCCTCCTGTAGTCCCCCTTCAGATATTGGAAGGCTACTATAAGGTCTCCTTAAAACCTTCTCTTCTCCAGGCTGAAAAGCCTCAACTCTCTCAGCCTGTCCTCATAGAAGAGGTACTCCACCCTCTGATCATCTTCGTGGCCCTCCTCTGGACTCTCTCCAACAGTTCCACATCCTCCCTGTGCCCCCTCCTTGTTGGTGAGGACTAGGTCCAGCATAGCACCTTTTCTTGTGGGTTCCTCTAACAGTTGGAGGAGGAAGTTATCAATACATTCCAGGAACCTCTTAGATTGCTGGTGCTGTGCTGTGTTATCCTTCCATGAGATGTCAGGGTGGTTGAAGTCCCCCGTGAGTACCAGGGCCCATGAGCATGAAGCTTCTCCTATTTGTTTGGAAAGGGGCTCATCTGCTTTGCCTTCCTGATCAGGAGGTCTGTAGCTGACTCCTACTATGATGTCCCCTTCCCGTGCCTTCCCTTTAACCTTTACCCATATGCCCTCTGTTTTGGTGTTGGACATCTCCAAGTTGAGCTCCATGGATTCCAGTTTATCATTGGTGTAGAGGGCAACACTCCCTCCCCTTCTCCCTTGCCTGTCCCTCCTGAAGAGTCTATATCCATCTATCCCTACACTCCAATCATGAGATCCATCCCACCATGTCTCAGTAATGCCAATGTCACCATAATCCTGCAGACTTGCACATATTTGTAATTCCTCCTGTTTATTCCCCATGCTCCTTGCATTAGTGTAGATACATTTCAGTTGGCCCTCCATTGGTGCTGACTTACTCACTGATTTTCCTTTGTCCTTGTCTTTGAGCATGCTTTCCTCAGTCAGCACTTGGACCTGTCCATGCTCAGACATGTCTGTAACTACTAGCCTATCTCTACCCCTCATGCCATTCCTACCACGTGAATTACCACTTGATGTTTCCTTGTTGGCAGATAAAACCTGAAGAGGATGTGGCTCATCTCTGCAGGACTTTGAATGCATTATTCTGTCTCCAGGATGCTTCTGGGCAGCAGGTTGAGAACCATTACTAATCCCCCATTGCTCCTACACTGATCTGTCCTCCCACACCTTGCCACATGGAGGTCTTATTACTTTGTCCCCCTCCTCCTTCACATCCCATTTAAAGCCCTGTCAACTAGCCCTGCTATCTACTCTGCAAAGACCCTCTTTCCTCTATGAGAGAGGTGTCTCCTGTTTGGTGTCAGCAACCCTGGTGCTGTATAGGTCATACTGTCATCAAAGAACCCAAATTTATGGTGGTGACACTATCCATGGAGCCACGTATTAAAAGACTGCATTCGACTGCTTATTCTAGTGTCTCTGCCATCAGTTGGAATAACAGACAGAAGGATGATTTGCGCCCCTGAGTCCCATATCACCCATCCCAAGGCTCTGAAGTATTTATTTTTCTGGGACCCCAGTCATTATTTTCTCTCCTCCTACTTGAAAGATCCATAATGGATAGCAGTCCATAGAGTGGACTAGGTTAGGAATTTCCTTAATATCCCTAACCCAGGCCCCAGGTAGGCAGCACCTCCCTATGAGAGGGGCCAGCCCGACACATCAGTCCTCCTGTTCCTCTCAGAAGCGAATCACCTACAACTATGACTCTCCTTTTTTCCCTTTGTTGTACTAGCCTTAATCTTAATTCTTGGGGGAGGCTGACACACCCTGGGCAACTGAGCACGTGGTTTTTCCTTTCCATCCTCTTCTGCCTAATCCTCAGTTATTTGTGCCTTGTATCTGTTATGCAAGGGGAGCTGGTAAGAAAGGTAAGGAAGTTCCACCTAAATACAGTTCAATTACCCTCCTTTCCTGTAGCACTTAACACTTTGCACTAGCAAAAACCTGTAGCTGTCTTTGGAAAAGGCAAATGAGAAAACAGATCTTATCTCCCACCTTCTAAGGTGAGGAAAGGAGCTCTGTTCCAGCTGCCAGGAAGCTTTATTTGGACAATCTAGTACAAGATGACTGAGAAAAGATGCTGTGTACAAAATTAGTATTTCAACTCCCAAAGGTCCTCTGTGGACTTGGAATACTTAAATGACTACAGATCCAGAAGGCTACATTTTCCACTTCTCCAACCCATCTGCAATAAAGCCTTGGGTCTGGAAAAAAAAATGCTTGAAAACAGGGGAGATGTTTTACCTGAAGAGTGCTGAGCGTTTCATCAAAAGAAACGGGAGTAATTGTACAAATAATAACTGTCTTAGCATTTCCTCCAAGGGAGTTCTGCAGAATTCGAGTCAGCTTGCTGTCTCTGTAATTGATGAAGCTGAAGCAAAAAAGAGGAAAGGAAAAAAAATGTAGTTTGTATAGAAAAAGCTTGGTATTTCTGAGAGGCAGTAGGTTACTTGAAACAGTTACCTACAGAAAATAGAGTTGTATGTAAAGGGGTTGGACTCGATCTCTTTGGGTCCCTTCCAACCCCTAATATCCTGTGTTCTTCATTGAAGACAAGACACTAAAAGTAATAAAACAAGTATCCAAACACACATGCTTACCCAGAAGGGTCATCACAAAGTTTCTTGATAACTTGAGCCAGAATGAACAAGCTCCGGTTTATATTGCAGCCTTCCTTCAGTCGCACACCTAGGTATTGCAGCAATTTTTAAGAGTGTGTTTTTTTTTCTTTTAAACAGTGTTAAAATATATTTTCAAACTGTCAAATTTGAAAATGCTATGCCACGCTTAGAGTTTCTCTCTCGAGTGCCAACATACACTATGATCCATCAGTCTCGAGTACCAAACACTTTGTAATAGCCAAAATACATCAAAATAACTTATCACAGATATACTAAGGATATTTACATAATTACTATCTGGAGCCATAAGAACCTTTTATTTCCCATTTAGATTTTACACATGTAAATATGGACATCTGTAAGTACAACAAACTCCCCTTGAATAAACTTCAGGGCTTTTTCTTGTAAAAGAGGGTATTAATCTCTATCGCCCTCAGGTCACTTTTTTTTTTTTCTGTCTCTCATGATCAAGGCATTTTTGTGCTGTCATTGTTAACTATCAAGCTTCTTCCCAGCTGAAGTGAGCCATCTATTCACTCCCCACATTTACAGGAGTCCCTACAAGCTCCTAATGATTTCTTCACTACAGGTTAATCTTTACTGATTCATCTCCATTCTATTAATCCAATGCATGGCTGTTGCTGGACCTCCAATTCTAGAAAGCCATACTACCACCCAGCTGTTTGCACTTGAGCATTTTCAAGGTTTTCGTGAGTGTGACCTACAGAGGAGAGAGATTTATAAAGAACTCAGGAGCACACAGATCAAATAATTTCCTATCAATTTTTCATATGGGTTAACTAACTAAAGTGGTCACGAGGATAGCCTCATTTAACACTCACCTTCAGATCCTGTTTGACTAGCTCTTTCACTGCCTGCCAGATCTACCAAGTTCTGCAAATTAAATATTTCACAGGTTAATTCTGAGGCAATTTAGTTTCAAGATTCTCTTAATTCTAAACCTCTTACTTTTCGTGAGCTAGAAGACACTTAGGAAAAAGCAAGAGGTCCATCGTTATTGGAAGCTATTGCACACATACCAATCAGTACTTCCAAGGTACATAAGGGCATAGAGTAAGTTTGCATTAACTCTGTTATACCACTCTGAACAGCATTTCTAACTTCCAGTGCAATTCTCCCTAACCTCAGTAACAAGTTCTCAGTATAGAAGAGTTCACTACAGATTCAAGCTGTAACAGGCTCTGGAGTCACAGACCATGTGGTCTTTCATGGAAAAGGAGAGCCTACGAGACTATCCAGCAGCCTATTTGGAGTCAGCTGTATGTCTCTCCTTGCCTGTCATTCTACAATGAGGATAAGAAAGAAATTCAATAAAGGGAAAGTACCAATATAAAATTTGCTCAGCGTCAACTAGAACTTTATAGCATACCATAATGGTTTGTCTGAGCAAGTAGCCCTCACTTACTGGCTTCCAAGTATGAAGCAAGATGATAAAGTCTTGCGCTAACTCCAAGCAGCAGTAGACCAAAAGAGCAAAAATCTTCCCCTCCACACTATGAGAGGTTACTATAAAGTTAGCTGGAACCAAGACCCAGGGTGAAGGATGGGGTACAGTACAAGAACAGACCCTATAAGCTACAGCAAGAAAAAGAGTAGGTAGCAGTTTGCTCGAGTACTGTAAGAGCAGTGCTTAACATTCAGATCCTAGAGCTTTCACATGAAGCTAGAAGAGAAAGCACTTTCCACAAGGCACATGAGTGACTTTATGCCATTCCCAGTTCTGAAGAACAGTGTTCATGCAGGTTTTAGCAAGCTCGAGTGTTTTCATATTAATTTCACTCCTCCAGTTGATTTAGATTTCTCAAAACCCCAAAATGCTCCCATAGACATAATTCATGTATATCCCCAGCTCAGGGTGTTTCATATAGTGGTAATATACCAAATGCTAACTGAGGCTACCCTTGGAAAAAAATTATCTTCTGGCTCTTGCAGCTCTAACAGTCTTTTAACAACAACTAAATCTGAGGATAAGAGGAACTTTAAGGTTACCCACTTCACAAGTGGCCAGGAGCTGTCAGCAGCAGCTGAAGCTTTTATGTGTTTAACAAAATAAGAGCAACCTGATAATAGCACCTCCTGCTCCCGCAAAGAGCGGTCTCCAGGAACTACTCCCATGCTGTAATGCCCTTTGACGGAAAGATTGTTTTAGCTCAGGAGTCTCCCTTGGTGCAGATGCTCAGAAACACAATTTCTGCTTAACAAATGTATTCTATAAGTTAGTAACAAAGTATGTTTGTAGTGTCAGTATGAAGTAACACTGTTACCTCAAACAAGAGAACACTAATCATAGAACAGTTTAGGTTGGAAGAGACTTTCAAGATCATCCAGTTCCAACCCCCCCCATCATAGGTAAGGACATCTCCCACTAGAACAGGTTGCTCAAGGCCTCATCCAGCCTGGCCTTGAACACCTCCAAGGAGGGAGCAGCCACAGCCTCCCCGGGCAAACTGTTCCAGTGTCTCTCCCCCCTTGCTGTGAAGAACTTCCTCCTAACATCCCATTTAAATCTCCCCTCTGCCAGATTAAACCCATTACCCCTTATCCTGTCATTACAAGACCTTGTGAACAGTCCCTCCCCAGCCCTCCTGTAGGCCCCCTTCAGATATTGGAAGGCTACTATAAGGTCTCCTTAAAGCCTTCTCTTCTCCAGGCTGAAAAGCTCCAACTCTCTCAGCCTGCTCTCATAACAGAGCTGCTCCAGCCCTCTGATCATTTTTGTGGCCCTCCTCTGGACTCTCTCCAACAGTTCCACACCCTTCCTGTGTTGGGGGCTCCAGAACTGCACACAGTACTACTCCAGGTGGGGTCCGAGGAGAGCAGAGTAAAAGGGGGGAATCACCTCCCTTGCCCTGCTGGCAACGCTTCTCTTAATGCAGCCCAGGACATGGTTGCTGTCTGGGCCACATGTGCACACTGTTGGCTCACGTTGAGCTCATGTCTGGTCAATCCAGACTCCCAGATGCTTCTCCTCAGGGCCGCTCTCCAGCCACTCTCTACCCGGCCTGTATTTGTGCTTGGGATTGCACTGACCCAGGTGCAGGACTTTACACTTAACTTTGTTGAATTTCATGAGGTTAGCCTGGGCACACCTCTCCAGCC
>VWZI01018114.1:127858-149240 GCA_013396835.1 Psilopogon haemacephalus | reverse complement strand
GCGGAGACAGCAGCGCTGAAACCGCCGCGGCGGGGACGAGGGGACAGGGGCGCGGGGACGGAGCAGGCCCCAGGCCCCGCCGCAGGCCCCAGGCCCCGGGCTCACCGCAGGCCCCGGGCCCGCCCCAGGCCCCAGGCCCGCCCCGGGCCCGCCTCCTCACCTGCACGCCTGAAGGCAGTCATCGCCTCCCGCACTGCAGCCTCCAGGCTGAAGGCCCCGGCCTGGGCCCCGTGCCATAGCATGGCGAACTCCCCCGAAACGTGGTACACGGCCAGCGGGTGCGTGGGGTGCTGAGGGCAGCGGCGGGGGGAGAGGTCAGCCGGCAGGGAACGCTCCTCCCGGTGACCCACACCCCCCTACCCCCGGCTGTGCCCACCGCTAACGTGAAAGCAGATCACGGAGCCTCCTCTGGAGCAGCCACAGTGGCCACCCCCGGGCGCTGTCCGTGCCCTTGCTGGCACAGGAGGAGCTTACTCGATCCTTGACGTCCCTGACGAGGTCCAGGTAGGGCATCCCTGGCTTCACCATCAGCATGTCTGCTCCCTCCCGCACGTCCCGGTCCTGGGAGGATGAGAAGCAGTGACCAAAACCGCAAAGGGGAGGCTCCAGTGGATGCAAGGAAGAGTTTGCACCACAGAGAGCTGCACAAGCTCCATCCTGGGAGCTTTCACTTGACAAGCAAGGCAGGCTACAGACCTCCTGAATTAGATTCTCTAATGCTAAGATGTCTGCAGAACATAAATCTTACATGGCCCTGGCAGCTCAGGCCACAGGAACAAGTTCCAGCAAGTCTGTGCTTGGCTCCCCCCGGGATTTGAACTGGTGGTTGATGTTCCCAGCAGGGTTTTGGTGAATCAGTGGCCACAGAAGCTGATGGGCTCCTGATGGAGCTGTGATGGAGCAGAGCCAAGGCTGCCCTCACCAGAGGCGAAGTGCTTGGGGAAATGTGGAGGCTGCAAGTCCCTGGACCTGACACCCCAAGCCACAGCAGGGTATGAGCTCATCACACTGTCCTTGGGCCCATGCTGGGGAGCAGCTCTCTTGGCAGCCTGATGTGCCTCCTCTTTTACTTGCTTGTGGAGAGGGAATCACAGAATGCCAGCAGGGTGGGGCTGGAAGGGACCTCTGGAGCTCATCCAGTCCTACCCCCTGCTCCAGCAGGGCACCCACAGCAGCTTGCCCAGCAGCACAATGGCTGGGGGGAGTTGGAAGCTCTGCAGAGAAGGAGACTCCACAACCTCTCTGGGCAGCATGCTCCAGGCCTCCAGCACCCTCACACCAAACAACTTTCTCCTCCTGTTCAGATTAAATCTGTGTTCCAGTTTGTGCTCATTGCCCTTGTCCTGTCCTTGGGCACCACTGACAAGAGTCTGGCCCCAGCCTCTTGTCCCCCACTCTTTACCTCCTGCTGAGCATTGCTCAGCCCCCTCCTGGGGCTGCTTTTCTGCAGGCTCAACAGCCCCAGGGCTCCCAGCCTTGGTTTGATCCCAAGTGCCTCTCAAGGTGCCCTCACTCTGAACTCATCTCCTCTTTCTAAATCCAGATCTTAGAATTCCAGAATGAGTCAGGGTTGGAAGGGCCCACAAGGATCAGCCAGTCCCAACCCCCCTGCCATGCTGGGCTGCAGCAGTTTGTGCCCACTGCCCCTTGCCCTGTTGCTGGGCACCAACCTCTTGCCACTCACAAAGCAGCAGCCCCTTGACCTCTTTGGGCTCCCGACAGCCCTGACCTTGCTCTCCCCAGACTGCCGCACTGCTGGGTGTGGATGTTTGTGCCCTGAAACCGTGTGGTGGTTTCCCAGCCCCCACAGCCACAGCACCTCCCCCACCCCTGTCCCCGCCCTGCTGCCTCACTCACCACAGCGCGCACGGCCAGGCCCCTGGCGCCGGGGGGCAGCTGGTAGCACCTCCTGTCTCCAAAGGCAGGCTTGGACAGGGCAGCGTCCCTGGGGTGGGCAAGGCAGAGGGCAGGGCATGAAGACCAGGACGGCTCTCACCTCGTACAGCTTCAGAAAGGCCAGGACGAGCAGCTGAGCCACCAGGGCCGGGATAAAGGGAGCTGTACTGGGAAGAACCTTGGGCTCCAGGCTGTCCCTGGGAGCTGTCCTTCAACACTGCCCAGAGCCTGGGGGGAAAGTCAGCAGATATTTCCCTTTCCCTCTTTTCTGAGGTAGGGACCCCCTGCTGGGGTCAGGATGTTCTTGGGAGGAGGTCTCCACCCTGTGGGATGCGCTCTGAGGCTTGGACCTGCAGGTTCCCTTTGGGCCAGCACTGGCTCCTGCAGCTGCCCTGCTCTCTACCTGCAGAGGGGTGAAGGGGTGGGACAGAAGGTCACCCAGGGTGGTCTTCCCACCAGCCATCCTCTCCTGAGCAAGGTACAGGTCTCCCTTTTGCACTGGGAAGCATGAGGGCAGCACTCCATAGCAATCAGCAAGGCTTCAGCCGTGGCTCAGGCTCTGGCCAAGGCCTGTTCTCAAATAATTGTCATGGGGGAACATGTCCTGGCCAGCCCAGCCCTGGGTGGGGACACTCCTGGCTGAGGGACACCCACCTGAAGGGCCCATAGAAGCAGGAAGCAAACTTGGCACTGTAGCTCATCACTGAGACCTGTGGAGGAGAGCAGAGCCCTGAGTGCCACAAGCTGGGTGCTGTGCCCTGGCAGCAGGGCAGGAGCCATCCCCTCCCACAGCTGTTCTCACAGGCTGGCAGGGCTTGGAAGGGACCTCTGAAGATCACCAAGTCCAACCCCCCTGGCAGAGCAGGATCACCCAGGGCAGGTCACACAGGAACTTGTCCAGGAGGGCCTTGGAAGTCTCCAGAGATGGAGACTCCACCACCTCTGTGGGCAGCCTGCTCCAGGGCTTTGCCACCCTCACAGGGCTAATGGGTTTAAAGTGGCAGAGGGGAGATTGAAAGTGGATGTGAGGAGGAAGTTGTTTGCAGTGAGGGTGGTGAGACACTGGCACAGGTTGCCTAGGGAGGTTATAGAGCACAGAAGCACAGAATGTGATCAAAGATCCCATTCTGTTCTTCTGTGCTCCACAACCTTGCTGGAGGTGTTCAGGACCAGGCTGGATGAGGCCTTGAGCAACCTGTGCTAGTGGGAAGTGTCCCTGCCTGTGGCACAGGGGGGTTGGAACTGGCTGAGCTTTGAGCTCCCTTCCAACCTAAACCATTCTATGATTCTATGTTCAGATGGAATTTCCTATGTTTGTGCCCATTGGCTCTTGTCCTGTCCCTGGGGACCACTGAGGAGAGTGGCCACATCCTCCTGACATCTACCCCTTAGACACAGAATCCTAGAATCAGGGTTGGAAGGGACCAGAAGGATCAGGCAGTTCCAACCACCCTGCCATGCCCAGGGACACCCTACCCTAGAGCAGGCTGCCCACAGCCTTTGCCAGCCTGGCCAAAAACACCTCCAGGGATCTGGCCCCAAACACCTCCCTGCAGGGGCAACCCATTCCAGCCTCTCACCACTCTCATGCTCAACAACTTCCTCCTCACCTCCAGCCTCAATCTCCTCACCTCCAGCTTTGCTCCATTCCCCCCACTCCTGGCACTCCCTCACAGCCTCAAAAGTCCCTCCCCAGCTTTTCTGTAGCCCCTTTCAGATCCTGGAAGGCCACCAGAAGGTCCCCTGGGAGCCTCCTCTTGTGCAGCCTGCACAGCCCCAACTCTTTCAGGCTGTGCTCACAGCAGAGCTGCTGCAGCCCTCTCAGCATCCTCAGGACCCTTCTCTGCACACCTCCAGCATATCCACATCCCTCTTGTCCCAGGGGCTCCACATTTGTAAGGATCCACAAGATCTCCCTCAGCCTCCCCTTCCCCAGGCTAACCAACCCCAGCTCTCTCAGCCTCTCCTGAGAGCTCTTCCAGTGCCTTCAGCATCTCAGTGGTTCTCTGCTGGACTTGCTCCAGTAATTCTTTGTCCTTGAGCTGGGGAGCCCAGAGCTGGACACTGGTGAGACCTCAGTAGCACAGAGCAGTAGCATTTCTACTCCTCCTTCCCCTGGCAGGGGCCTGGCACCTGCTGTCCAGCCAAGGAGATTCCCTTCCTGTGTGCCTTGGGGCAGGGCAATGCCTGTGGAAGGCTCTGGGTGAGGTGAGGGTTTGCTTCTCCCAAGCCCTGCCCAGGTGAGGGTTTGCTGCTCCCAAGCCCTGCCCAGGTGAGGGTTTGCTGCTCCCAAGGGCTGCCAAGGTGAGGGTTTGCTGCTCCCAAGGGCTGCCCAGGTGAGGGTTTGCTGCTCCCAAGGGCTGCCAAGGTGAGGGTTTGCTGCTCCCAAGCCCTGCCCAGGTGAGGGTTTGCTGCTCCCAAGGGCTGCCAAGGTGAGGGTTTGCTGCTCCCAAGGGCTGCCCAGGTGAGGTTTTGCTGCTCCCAAGGGCTGCCAAGGTGAGGGTTTGCTGCTCCCAAGCCCTGCCCAGGTGAGGGTTTGCTGCTCCCAAGGGCTGCCAAGGTGAGGGTTTGCTGCTCCCAAGGGCTGCCCAGGTGAGGGTTTGCTGCTCCCAAGGGCTGCCCAGATGAGGGTTTGCTGCTCCCAAGGCCTGCCCAGGCCCCGTGGGTGCTGCAGGCTCCTCCTGGAGGTGAGTGCACCTTTGTCACCCCAGATGCTCACCTTGTTGCCCAGGTCACTGGAGATGAGAGCCTTCTTGATGGCCGCGATGCGCCCGTCCATCATGTCTGAGGGGGCCACGATGTGGCAGCCTGCAGAGGAAGAGCAGAGGTGGCAGGAAGCACCCAAGGCTGTGGCTCTGCCCGAGCAGGAGGTGACCCCAGGGTTGGCAGCTCTGCTGGGCCAGCATGGGGAGCACAGGGGCAGCTTCCCCCAGCTGGGAGCCAAAGCAGCCCTGGCTGGAGCCAGGCCCAGCTTGCCTTTGGGCTCACTGAGAGCCAGAGGGGGCAAGGCTGAGGGGCAGGCTTGGCTGCTGCTGCCAGGATGCTCCTCACCTGCTCTGGCATAGGCCAGTGCCACTTCTGCCAGCCGCTGGCAGCTCAGCTCGTTCTGGATGCTGCCATCCTCCCGCAGGATGCCTAGAAGAGACCTCTGGGTTAGCTGAGGGGCTGGGGGCTTGGTTACCTAGGAGAGACCCCTGGGTTAGCTGAGGGGCTGGGGGCTTGGCTGCCTAGGGGAGACCACTGGGTTAGCTGAGGGGCTGGGGGCTTGGCTGCCTGACAGAGGGGTGCTCAGAAGGATTCAGATGAGCAGGGAGTGGGTGCCTTAACCACCTGTGGCTCCCACTTTGCTGTCAAAACCCAGCTCTCTCCCAGGCTGCTCTCCCAGAGCTCTCCCAGGCTGAACTGCACCAGTCCTGGGGAACCAAATCGTTGGGCAGGAGCTGTCTAGACCTCAGCAGCACAGGGAGATAGAGCACAGCAGCACAGGGAGCCAGAGCACAGCAGCACAGGGAGCCAGAGCATAGCAGCACAGGGAGATAGAGCACAACAGCACAGGGAGATAGAGCACAGCAGCACAGGGAGATAGAGCACAGCAGCACAGGGAGCCAGAGCACAGCAGCAGAGAGAGCCCCTAAGTAGAACATGGCAGAGCCCTGGGGACTGGCAGTGCCATGGACATGGCTGTAGAGCAGCCCAGGCTGTGCTCACCACAGTGCCCATGGGAGGTGTAAGGGCACAAGCAGACGTCACAGGCAATGAGCAGCTGTGGGAAGGTGGAGTGGATCTTCCTGATGGCCTGGATGGCAGGAGTGTCCTCTGCATCAGCAGCAGAGCCCCTCTCGTCCTGTGGGAAGAGCAATGTCTCAGCACACACAGCTGAGGGCTTCCCACCAGCTCCTCCATGCCTGCACTTATGCCCAGGAAACATCTTCTGAATGCTGAGACCCTGCTGTGGCCACCAGCCATGGGAAGGGGAAGGAAGCAGTGGCTCTGAGCACTGACTGCACCTCTCAGGGCCACCTGCAACAGCTCCAGGAGCTTTTTGGGTGTCACTACAGTCTCCCATCCCCAATCCTGCTCTGCTGAGCGGGGAGCAAACATACCCAGAGGCCCTCAATTGCTCCTCCTTGACCTCCCTGGCCCCACACTGCCCCTTGCCACCAGGGCACACACTGACCTTGTGGACCTTGCTGGGCACCCCGAAGATCAGCACACACTTCAGACCATCCCCAACGAGGGGACGCAGCATCCCCTCCAGCTTGTTCACTCCATACCTGAGAAGAGCAAAGGGAGGAGGCTGCCAGGCACCCAGACCTGCAGAGCTGCTCTAGGAGGGGGCCTGCTCTGTGCCTTGAGCTGCTCTGTGACTGGGGAGCTGCTGTGTGACTTGGGAGCTGCTCTGTGCCTTGGGACCTGTTCTGTGCCTCGGGAGCTGCTCTGTGACTCGGGAGCTGCTCTGTGCCTTGAGCTGCTCTGTGCCTTGAGCTGCTCTATGCCTCAGGAGCTGTGACTGGAGTGATCCAGCATCCCCAGGCATCTCCAGTAAGCAGTATCTGGAGGCACAGGGAAAGTGTTGCCTGAACACTGGGAGGAACTGGGAGCAGCTTATCTGGGACTACAGGGGCCTTATCTACCCAGCATGGCCACTCTGCATGCCCTGCCCTTGGAGCCCTTATCTCATTGTCCTTGTTGCAGATCCAGGGCCACCTCCTCCCCAGGACCAGCCCCTGGGGCTGCTCTGACCACAGCCCTGCTGATGGAGCAGCAGAAGGCAGGAGCTGCCAGCCCAGCCAGATCTAAGGTAGGACAGGAGCCCACAGCCTGGCACAGCTTTCCTGGCTGCTGCTGGAAGCCACATTTGCTTCCAGCTGCTGTGTGAGAGCTCTGGCACACCACCAGACCCTGGCACCATCCCTGCTATGTTCCCAGCACTCCCAAAATGATTCCCTCCACTCCCTTAGTTGTTGAATGCTTCTGTGCTGCCTGATGCCAGGGATTGCCAAGGCAGGACTGGAAGCTCATGCTCATCTCAGGCCAACCCTGCTTGGGCCTGGGGCATGGCAGTGACTGGCATAGAGCCTGCTGGGGCTGAGGTCTTACCTGGCTTGTCCAGGGAGGCTGGGGATTGGCTCCACTGCATCAGGGCTGTCACTGTAGGGGTGGATGGGACAGAGGTGTGAGAAGGAAGCTCCCATCTCAGGCTTGCCCATAGGGAACTGGAGCCTATCCAAGAGCTTAGGGAGTGCCTAAAACAGGCAGTCTGAGCTTGGCCCAGCCCTAAGCCAGGGCTCCAGGGCTCACTCACGTGACAAAAATGGGGTAGATGAGGTTGGAGGCATCAAAGGTGGTGGTGGTGCACTGCCAGGAGCGCAGCACCGGGTGGAAGTAGCCACTGTGAAGGATGGAGTCTGCCTGCATTTTGGATCTTCACCAACAGGCTGTGGAAGGAGACTCTGAAACACCAAATGGGTCCTGGTTAGCTGCTGTGATTGGCAGAGGCAAGAGAGGCTGAGCTCCAGGCTTGCCTCTGCAGGGCTGTCCCTGTCCTGCCCCAGGCACAAGCCACAGCCCAGCCAGATCCATCCCAACCCTCCCAGGGGCTGGGGGTGAGTTGCAGGACACACTCAGCACAGCAATCCATGAAGAGGGATGAGGGACACCTCCCAATCCTGTGTGTGTGAAAGCACAGATGACAGCCACTGGTCTCCTCCTGCAGCACAGCCACCTTCAGAGGGTTCCACACAAGCACCCTGCTGAGGCTCCCTCTGCTGCAGCTGCTGTAGCTGTGGCAGCAGCTTCCTGCAATGACTCAACTCACACCCAGCATTAGCTATGTGAGTGCTGAAACTTCTCTGCAGCAAGAGTTGCTTTTTCTAGCTGTGCTGAGGGAATTGGGATTGTTCAGCCTGGAGAAGAGGAGGCTGAGGACAGGTGGGGATGCCTGCACTCATCTCAATCTGCTTAATCACAGAATGCTTTGGGCTGGAAGAGGTCCTACACATCAGCTAGTTCCAAGCCCCTGTCATGGGCACACACTTCACTACCATCAACTCGCTCAGAGCCCCAAACAAGCTCACCTGGAATGGTCCCAGGGATGGGCACCTCCCACCTCTCTGGGAAACCTGGGCCAGGCTCTCCCCATCCTCAGTGTCAAACATTTCTTCTTTCTTTCCCACTATCAATATGCCTCTTTTAGTTTCAAACCCTTGCCCCATCGCCTGTCACAGCAAAGCCTGCTCAAAAGCCTGTCCCCAGCTTTCTGATCAGCCCTTGAAGCACTGCAAGGCCACCAGAAGGTCTCCCTGGAGCCTTCTCCTCTCCAGGCTGCAAACCCCCAACAATCCCAGCCTGGCTCCCAGCAGAGCCCTTCCAGCCCTGCCAGCACTGCTGTGGCCTCCTCTGGCCCTGCTCCAGCAGGTCCCTGCCTGTGCTTAGGGCTCCAGAGCTGCCCCCAGCACTGCAGGGGAGGTCTGAGCAGAGCAGAGGAGCAGAATCCCCTCCCTGCACTGCTGGGGATCAGCTCAGGGCAGGCTGGGGCTGGGCTGGCAGTGCTCAGTGCCAGCTCCTGTCCAGCTTTGCACAGCACCCCCAAGTCCTCCACAGGGCTGCTCTCCAGCCTGTAGCTGTGCCTGGCATTGCCCTGGCCCAGGTGCAGCACCTTGCTCTTGGGCCTTGTGGAACCTCAGGAGTTCTGCTGCAGAACTCTGGCACAGGTTTTGTGCTCCAAGGCTGCCCTGGCCACAGCTGTGGTTACAGGAGGTGCACAGGCAGTGGATGTGAGAGCGGTGCAGGAGCATCCTGAAGACACCAAGGCCTTCAAACTCTGGGGTCACACAAGTCCAGTGGCCACTTGATGGTGCTTAAAGAGAACTGGGGAGCAGGGCAAGGCTGGTTTCAGGGGTAACAAAGAACTCAACTCACATCCAGCATTAGCTGTGTGAGTGCTGAAACTTCTCTGCAGCAATATTTGCTTCTTCTAGGCTGAGGGAATTGGGATTGTTCAGCCTGGAGAAGAGGAGGCTGAGGGCAGAGCTCATTGCTCTCTACAGCTCCCTGAAAGGAGGCTGCAGGGAGGGGGGGGTTGGGCTCTGCTCCCTAGGATCAGGAGAAAGAATGAGAGGAAAATTGCCTGAAATGGTGCCAGGGGAGGGTTAGGTTGGAGAGGAGGAAAAATTTCTTTGCTGCAAGAGTGGTCAGGGATTGGCACAGGCTGCCCAGGGAGGAGTCCCCATCCCTGGAGGCTTCAGGGCACTGCAGGTGCCAGGCTGAGGCTGGATCCTTCTTATTTTGTCTGTAGGAGCTCCTGTGTGAGCTGGCTTAGGGGACCCTGCTGTGGCAGGAGGTTGGACTGGATGATCTCTGGAGGTCCCTCCCAGGCTCTATGATTCTGTCTCAGCTTTGGAGTCTCATTGAGAGCCCCACGTGGGTACCAGATCTGTTGTGCTGGGTCCTGTGCAGAGGAGCAGGTCTGCAGTGTGGCCTCTTGGTGTGTGGGGTCTGGGGACCCCTCCTTTGATGTGGTCATGCTCTATGGGAGCCCTTCCTGTGCTGTGGTGCCCTCCTCTGAGACCTCCTTTGCTGATCTATGTGCTACAGAACCAACAGTCCCACTTTGATTGGTGTCTCCTGGGGTGACCGTGAGCTCTACTTGGCCAGACCCTTTGCTGCCATCTCCCCATGCTCCTGGATGTGCTCAGGTGGCCAAGAAGGCCACCAGCAGCCTGGCCTGCATCAGCAACAATGAGACCAGCAGGAGTAGGGATGTGATTGTCCTCCTGTACTTGGCACTGGTGAGGCCACACCTTGAGTGCTGGGCTCAGTTTTGGGTCCCTCACTCCAAGAAGAACATTGAGGGGTTGGAGCAGGTCCAGGGAAGGGCAACAAAGCTGGGGAAGAGTCTGGAGAACAGAGCTGGGGAGGAGCAGCTGAGGGAGCTGGGGGTGTGCAGCATGGCCTGAAATGGTGCCAGGGAAGGGTTAGGTTGGAGATGAGGAAAAAAGTCTTTGCTGCAGGAGTGGTCAGGGATTGGCACAGGCTGCCCAGGGAGGTGGTGGAGTCCCCATCCCTGGAGGTGCTCAAGAGCCATGGCAGTGTGGGACATGGCTTAGTGGTGGGGTTGGAGTCGATGATCTCAGAGGGCTTTGCCAGCCCAACCCATTCTATGATTCTCTTATTTCCACTAGGTCTGAACTCTGCCCAAGCTGTGGTTGGTGGGGCTGGGAGAAGGCTGTGGCAGGGGAGCTGTGAGGTGCTGGCTGAACCAGGGCTGCCTGAGAGCAGCTGCAGGGAGCTCTGCTGGCTGTGTCCCACCCACACCGTGCACGGAGCAGCCCTGCCAGGCACACAGCAAAGGCCCTCCTGGAGGGCACAGAGTTTGTTTTGAGAACTGAAATCAGAGGGAGGCAGGTGGGAGGAGAGCTGGAGATGGGCTTCTGCCAAGAGCAGATTGGATTCCTCCACTCCTTCCTGAGCTTCCCAGGGGAGGCACAAGGATGGGAGCCTTCTTGGGGCAGCATCTCTGCTGTCCTCAGTCCCATCCCAAGAGGGATTCCCCAGCAGTAATCCTCTCTGGAGAGCAGACACAGCTCAGAGCATCCCAGGACACAGTCTAGGGCAGAAGCTTTGACTCTGGCACCTGTGACAGCAGGCAGCAGTGGGGCTGGGCAGCTCCATTCTCCTGGAAAAGCTTCAATGTGAGGTGCTCACCCAATTTATACACTCAAGGCTCCTCAGATGCTCTAATGCTGAGCCACATTCATGGCCTGAACCAGGCCACCCCAGTGCACAGGGCATTGGTAGGGACATCACAGTCAGTCCAGGGCTTGAGCTGAGTCTCTCACAGCCCTGGCAGTCCCCTCTGCTGGGGATGGGGGATAGAAGGCACCTCCTGATTACTACAAACACCATTAAAAACTCGGGTGGAGCTTGGGGGGGTGCTCAGAGCAGCTGACAGGCACACTGGCAGTGCCACAGCATCACTTGACAGGTCATTTTTAGCCCTGGGACAATGTCACCACAGACCTTAGCTGCAGGGAAGGGGACAGCCATGGGGTAAATTGGGGTGGGCAGCTCCAGACATGGCTCTGGGCATAGCTCCAGGCATGGCTCCAAGCAGGGCTCTGGGCAGGGCTCCAGACAGGCAGTGATGGAGAACAAAGGGCTCAGTGAACCAACCCCACCTCGAGAATCCAAAGCAAGGCCTTAAGCTGCTAATCCCCCAGGAGGAAGGGGAGGAGGAACAGGGTGGGTGCAGAGGCACCTGACACTGTATGGCACAGATAGAGGCCACAGCTCCAGACTCTGTCCCCTCCAGGGCAGGAGGAGAAGGGCACCCCTGGGAGGTGCAGAGCAGAGATAATGGCAGGGCTGGGTGGGCCCAGGGGAGCACTCATCTGCTGCAAAGCCTGGGGAGCCTCTCTACAGCCCCAAGTGCAGGAGCTGCTGCCAGCCACAGGCTCCTCTCACCCGCACAGGACAACCTGCTTGGACATGGCCATCAGGGTCCTACAGCCACAGCTGCCCCACAGCTGGGGCATGCAGAGCAAGGGCTGCAAGCACTGTGACAAGGGGACCTTGTACCCCAGACCCAGAGCCCCCACAGCTGCCCCACAGCTGGGTCATGCAGAGCAAGGGCTGAAAGCACTGTGACAAGGGGACCTTGTACCCCAGCCCCACAGCACACAGGTGCACAGACTGCATTGGGTTGGGAGGGACCCTCCAAAGGCATCTTGTGCAACCCCCCTGCAGGCAGCAGGGACACCTCCAGCTAGAGCAGGCTGCCCAGGGACACAGCAGGTCTGACCCTGAATGTCTTCAAGGACAGCCTGTGCCAGTCTCTGCCCACCCTCACTGTGCAGAGCTCCCTCCTGATGCCCTGCTCCAGTTCCAAACCACTGCCCTCAGCCTATCCCCACAGGCGCTTCTGAGCAGTCCCTCCCCAGCCTGCCTGCAGCTCCCCTCCAGATACTGAAATGCAGCTCTAAGGTCTCCCTGCAGCCTTCCTCTTCTCCAGGCTGAACAGCCTCAACTCTTCCAGGCAGTCCTCACAGCAGAGCTGCTCCAGCCCCTAGAACAGAGCTGCTCCAGCCCCTAGAACTGAGCTGCTCCAGCCCCTAGAACTGAGCTGCTCTCCCCAAGACGGCTTCAAGGCTCCAGGCAGAGCTCCTTTCTCCAGCTTGAAGGCCCAAACCTGTCTGAAAGCATCTTGCTTCAGGCACAGAGCACTTCCAGAGCAGCCCTGCAGCTCCCTGCCCAGCAAACAGCCCTGGCACAGAGGAGAAAGCTGGGGAGGGACTATTTAGGCTGTTAGGTAGTGCCAGGACTGGGGGGAATGGAGCAAAGCTGGAGGTGGGGAGATTGAGGCTGGAGGTGAGGAGGAAGTTGTTGAGCATGAGAGTGGTGAGAGGCTGGAATGGGTTGCCCCTGCAGGGAGGTGTTTGGGACCAGATCCCTGGAGGTGTTTTTGGCCAGGCTGGCAGAGGCTGTGGGCAGCCTGCTCTAGGGTAGGGTGTCCCTGGGCATGGCAGGGGGGTTGGGACTGGCTGATCCTTGTGGTCCCTTCCAACCCTGACTCATTCTTTGATTCTAGAGTGGCTTCACATTTGCTCCTCCACGCCATGATTGCTCAAGGCTCAGCCCAACCCACAGCACCCAAAACCTGCACCTTCACCCTGCCCATCCCACTGGGGAGCTTTGGTGAGATCAAGGGGAAGAAGAGAACCACACAGAGGTTGCTTACCCCTCAGATTGGCACAAAGGAGGCTGCAGCCAGACCCAACACATGCCAAGATAAGCTGCCAAGGTCTGCCTCAGCTGCCTGCTCACCACCCTGCTGCGGGTGCCAACACTTCAGGATGTAGGAATGGACACAGCCTCATCCCGTGGGATGTGACACGGCACTCGGGGACATGGTTTGATGCCCACGGTGGTGTTCAGGTGATGGTTGGCCCGGCTGATCTTAGAAGGCTTTTCCAACTCAAACAGTTCTAGGACTACGTCCAATTACACCCAAGCTCCCCAGATCCCAGAGCTGCCTAAGAAAACAAACACCCCCCCAGGGATACAGCAGAGCAGTAATTAACGGCGGGTTAATTAACCATCATTAACCAAGCTCCAGAGGTCACGGAAGAGTTCATCTTCTAGCTGGGATCTGGGAAAGGGGCTGGCTGCTGAGGGTGGGCAAATAAAGGGCTCAGCTCTGCTCGGTGCCATCCTTGGCACGGCGACCGAGCAAGACGCGAGCTGTCCTTGCCGTGCTACCCAGGGCTGCCCTTCCTCCTTCCCTGCCCCAATTCCCGGCCCCGGGAGCCGTCCCGATCATCCGGGAAGCTCCTACAGAAAGGCGAGATCGGGAAGCTGGGTCGGGGCGAACGCCTCTGCTCCGGTTCCCCCCGAAAGGTTCCCGACCCCGGCCCCGGGCACTCACCGCTCGCCGCTTCCCGCTGCTCCGGGCCCGGACGATTTGCATAACCCCGCCCCGTCATTAACATAACCCCGCCTGCCGAGGGACGTTGGCGGGAAATCTCGCGCGGCTCTGCGCGGGAACGGGCAGGAGGCGGAGGGGGTGGGCAGCTTTCGCGGGGGTTTTGTGAGGTCTAAGGGCCCGGAGCGGGCGTTTGGGAGGCTGTGAGGGCTGGAACAGAGATGGGGATGTTGGAGGAGCGCTTTGGGGTGCTGCGGGGCCGTGCGGTTCAGTTTTGGGGTGCTGCAAAGGGAAGCGGAGTGAGGTTTTGCGGCGCTGGGAGTGGGGGGCGTGGAGCAGGAATGGGGATGCTGGAGAGAGCCGGAGCAAGGTGTTGGGGTGCTGAGGGGGTTAGGAGGCAGGTTTTGCGATGCTCGTAAGATGAGGGTGCAGGGAAGGGCCTGCAGCATGGCTTTGAGGTGCTGGGAGGGGGCTGGAGCAGGGCATCCACTCCAGTTTTGGGGTGCTTCAATGGGACGTGGAACCAGGTTTTGAGGTGCTGGAGGGTGTGGGGCACAGCTTTGGGGAGCTAGAGGTGCATGAAGCACAGTCGGGGGTGCTGGATGAGCACGGGAGCAAGGCTGGGGGGCATGGAGCAGGGTTTTGGGGTGCTAGGTGGGGCAGGAGGCAGACTATGGGGTGCTGTGGGGCCATACAGGTGGGGTTTGGTGTGCCGCATGTGGACTTGGAGCCAGGTTTTGGAGTGCTGGGCGACTGGAGCAGTGCTTTTGAGTAGTGGAGGATATGGAGCAGGGCTTTGGGGTGCTGAGGGTGCTGCCAGGTGGGGGGAAGCTGGAGCCCCTTGCAGGCCTGGTGACACACAGTATGCTCTTGGGATTGTCAGAGTACAGGAGATGCAGATGGGGTTTGTCCCCTGGGGTTCTGCTGCACCCACACCTCTGTTCCTTCATCTGCTGCAACACACAAACCCCAGCCCTGTGCCTGCTCTTTCCCCTCCCGGCCCTGTGTCTCTCCAGGAGCCATGGCAAGCCCAAGGCTCCTTCCACCAGGATACAAATGCCAGCACTGAGCCTCACTCCTCCAGGAGCTGGCAATTTTGGAATCCCAGACTGGTTTGGGTTGAAGAGACCTTTGAAGGCCATTTAATCAACCTCCCCAGTCAGCAGCGGCATCTGCAACAAGAGCAGGTTGCTCAGAGTCCCAAGCAACCTGGCATGGAATAGTTCTAAGAATGGGGCATCTGCCACCTCTCTGGGCAACCTGGGCCAGACTCTCACCACCCTCACTGTCTAATATTTCTGAATCTCCCTCTTCCAGCTTCAAACCATCACCCTTTCTCCTGTCCCAGCAGCCCCTACTCTGTCCCCAGCTTTCTGTTTGGCCTCCTTAAAGTACTGAAGGGCCGTAAGGTCTCTTCTCCAGGCTGTGCAACCCCAGCTCTCTAGTTTTCCTTCACACAGAGCCTGGGTTGCACTCACCTCCAGCCTCCCTTTGCCATCAGCTGCTCCATAAAGGTCTCCTCATGAGGGTTCTGCTTTAGCTACACGCTCAGGCAACCACAATCAACCATGAGACTCCATTTCTGTACAAAACCCTGCCTTTTATTTAGATACTGTTCCCATCCCAAAAATGTTCACCCCAGATATGTACCAGAAGAGGAAAAAAGAAGAGGAAAAGAGCTAGGAGAAGGGGTTTTGGTTACTGGAAACGTCAGGAAGAAGTTGGCAGCTTGGGCTTTTCATCTGTCACTGACTGCACGCCACAGAAACTGGACAGCAGAAAATCTCTGTTGATTCAGTTCCTTTCAGGAGCTGGGCTGCTGTGTGTGTGAAAAGCCACAAGAGCAGGAGGGCTGGGCAGCAAGATTTTGGTAAGAAAGGGCCACTGTAAAACTGCACAGCAGCCAAACTCGTGGGGCTTTTACTGAAATGGACCCAAAACTCTCCCCAGGATTCCTTCACCAGCCCTCGGTTAAGGTCAGAGTCAGGTTTTCAGTGTTACAAAAGATCAAACACTAAAGCATTTTTCTCCACCAAGGGAGCTTATCTAACAGATACTTCCTCAGAGAAGAGAAAGGGAAGGCATCAGAACCACCAGTTCAAGTATAAAAGAACAAACTGAGCCAGCCCTAGGAACACAAACAGCTGCTTTCAGCTCATCCTTCTGGCAGCAACCACTGTGCAGACCACAGGTCTGAGGCTGGCCCTAAGAAGGAGCCTCCTGTTGTCACCAACCTCTTGGAGCCTGCCTACATCTCTGGAATGACTCTCAAGAGGGCAAAGAAGGACCTCTGATGCCTTTCAAGACATGAACCTAGCTCTTTTGGTATATAATTTACATCAAGTGCTGCGATTTTCCTGATTTAGGTTGACTTGGGCAAGAGTCCACAACTTCTTGCACACAGCTGGCATGGGTGAAGGTCACAGTTGGAGCAGAAAGAGAAGGCACAGCCAGAATGCAAGAAAATGAAGCAAAAACCCAAATCACTTGGATCAAAAGCTTCAATGTTCAGCTTCTAAGTCTCCCAACACCGTGGTGTAGATTCTAAACCCCAAAGGGTTAATGATGTTTGACCCAGCCCCTGACTTGGCTTAAGGAGCTTGGTCAAGTCTCTCTTCTGGCCGCTTCAGTACTGAGCACCTGATGGTTCCTGCTCCTTCTTTCACAGCCAGCCCAGTATAAAAAGCCCAGTCTGTCCAGAACCAGTGCCAAGCCCCTGTGAGCTGGTAGGACACCTTCTTCCAGGAGAAAGTGTGAGCACAAGTCCTCTACGTACGGGTCAAAGCCAAAAAGGCTACGGAGGCACAGCCTGGAGCTCTACTGGAAAGATGAGGGGACACAGCAAGGCTCATTTACAGCTCTCCAAACAACACCCAGCCCCCTCTGCACGCCTCAGCAGGCTCAGTTGTCCACCTCTTCCTCATCATTTTGCTCTTCTTCCTCCAGCCTTTCGTCATCATCATCGTTCTCCTCCTCTCGGCTCTTATCTTGCTCCTCTGAGTCTGTCTTCTTGTCCTTATCTTTCCTGGCTTCTTTCTTTCCTTTCTGCTCACGCCTGTAAACTAGGAGAGACAAAAGAGAGGGCACTGACAAACTGCCAGCTGCTGTCTCCATGGCAGGAACAGGACAGTGGCTGTAGTCCAAGGCTCACTGGCTCTCCAGGCTTACAAGGGAGCAGTGAACTCAGAGAGCAACAACTCACCCTATTATCTGAGCTGTGCTGAGCAGCTCCATGGGAAATCAGGTTAAGTTTCAGCAGAAAACTGCTGAAATGGACACAGGAGTTGGCATTAGAGGCAGCACCCAGGGCCTTCCTTAGATAAACATGCTAGGGGCGGGGGGGTGAGAGCAGGTGAGACCTTCCCAATTGCTCCTCAGTTTCCCAATCCTCAATGTTATCCCAGTCCCGTTAAGGTGCACATTACTTATTCCCCAGGCAAACTGCAGTGTAGGAGGCTGGGCAAAGAGAAGAGAGACAAGACAGGCAAGTAAGTGTTGCTTGTCCAGTGTTGAGGAGGTGCTCACTAAGCTCCCTGCGTGTGAAGCGTGGATGGTACCTTCCAGTGACTCTTTCAGAGGGCCTACGAATCTCTGGAACTCCATCTCCTCCATGGCAGAGAGGACATCACCAGCGTTCAGCGTTTTCCTCTTCCCCTTCATGGCAAAGTTATTTGCACTGGGCAAAAAGAAAAAAAAACACAAGGAGGAAAGGAGAGAGTTACCTGGTAGCTGTCAGCAGTTTGGGCTTCTTTGGTAAGGCACAAGCAGCTTCAGGGGGAGAAAAAAAAAAGGCATCTGCTAAACTTCTGGGGGGTTTAAATCACTAGGAAGTGATTGGCACACTACAAACAGACATTGAGGGGCTGCAGTGGGTCCAAGGAAGGGCAACAAAGCTGGGCAAGGGTCTGGAGAATAGGGCTGGAGAGGAGCAGCTGAGGGTTGTTTAGTCTGGAGGAGCTGAGAGGAAACTTCATTGATCTCTACAGCTCCCTGAGAGGAGGCTGGAGAGAAGTGGGGGTTGGTTCTCTTCTCCCATGGAGCAAGTGATAGGACAAAGATTCCTCTCTGCTCTGAAGAGGGCTGCCTGCAGCTGCTGCTCCTTTGGGAACCACCTGGAGAGGAGATGCCAGGCAGGTGCTCCCCAGCAGGCCTGGAATTGTGTGCTCACATAAACAATTTTCTCCATCTTCATGAAGTGGAATCCTGCCATGTGCTCCAGTCCCAAGAAGAGACCAAATGTGCTCAATTCCATCTTTTGACCAGGAACTGGAAAAGGTTTTTCACCGAAAGGGTTCTTAGGCACTAGAACAGGCTGCCCAGGGAGGTACTAGAGTGCCCACCCCTGGAGGGGTTTAAAAGCCTTGCAGATGTGGTGCTTGGAGGTATCTCTTGGCAGAGACATGGTTGGACCTCGAAGGTCTTTTCCAACCTCAATGATTCTATGGCAAGTGACAGAACAGCACTTTGGGATGTGGTTTAATGGCCAGGGTGGTGTTAGGCTGGGGGCTGCACTTGCTGATCTTGGAGGGCTTTCCATTAGGGATATTCTACAATTCTATTAGGAGAGGAAACAGCCTCAGATTGAATATGGGGAGGTTTAAGTTGAACATCAGAAGAGACTTCTTCACTAAAAGGGTTCTCAAAATCTGGAACTGGTTGCATCCCCATGCCTGGAGGGGTTTAAAAGACACAGAGATGCATTACTGAGGGACATGGAAGTGTTGGAGCGAGTCCAGAAGATGCCACCAAGATGCTGAGAGGGCTGCAGCAGCTCTGCTCTGAGCACAGGCTGAGAGAGTTAGGGCTCTGCAGCATGCAGAAGAGAAGGCTGCCAGGAGACCTTGGAGTGGCCTTGCAGGATCTGAAGGGGGCTGCAGGAGGGCTGGGGAGGGACTATTGACAAGGTCTTGTAATGCCAGGATGAGGAGGAATGGGTTTTAAGTGGCAGAGGGGAGATTGAAAGTGGATGTTAGGAGGAAGCTCTTTGCAGTGAGGGTGGTGAGACACCGGCACAGGTTGCCCAGGGAGGCTGTGGCTGCTCCCTCCCTGGAGGTGTTCAAGGCCAGGTTGGATGAGGCCCTGAGTGACCTGTTCTAGTGGGAGTTGTCCCTACGTATGGCACAGGGGGACTGGAACTGGCTGAACTTTAAGGTCCTTTCCAACCTAAACCATTCTATGTGCTAGCACCAGACTTGGCAGAGTTAGAGAATGGTTGGACTCAGTGATCTTAAAAGGTCTTTTCCACCCAAAACAATTCTCTGATTCTACCACCAGCAGCTTAACCTTGTGGCTCACACTGGCTCTCGGTGCTGCTTTCCCATTAGTTTTCTGCTTGCCTGGACCTTTTCTAAACTGGGAGGGAAGGAGAAAAGCTGAGAGTTGGCTGTGTCGACTCCACAAAGCCAGATGAGGACATAAGCTCAGTGCAGTGACTGCCTGCATGGCATATCCTGAGGTATCCAGGAGATACCCACCCCAAAGACATTCCTGGATCCTCTGTCACCTACTCTAAGGCTGACTCATGCTCAGCTCAGCCTTGCCCTAGGTGGTGAGAGGCCTGGAAAATGAGCAGAGTGCTCTTGCCTTGCCAGGAAAAGCCACACAGCCATTTTCTAAGGCTAATGGCAGTTTGGGACCTCTCTTGTCACCAGGGGGGTCAGGACATCTCTGTGCAGAGCCAAGCTGCCTTCCTCACAGGGTAAGGCAGCTCCAACGCAGCTGCTGATGCCTGGCCTACACTCAGGGTTGTTTTATTTCTCTGTAGAGCACAAAATATGGAAGGAAACTCTGGAAAAAAAAAAAAAGATCTTCAGGCCCAGCTACCAGAGAGGTGAGTACCCAGCTGCAGTGGGTGCCTCACTCGCTGCTGCCCCTCACAGGGTAAGAGCAGCTCTAACACAGCTGCTGCTGCCTGGCCTACACTCAGGGTTGTTTTGTTTCTCTGTAGAGCAGACAATATGGAAGGAAACACTGGGAAAAAAGATCTTTAGGCCTGGCTACCACATACCCAGCTGCAGTGGGTGCCGCACACAGCCAACTCTTACCATGATGTGGCATAAAGCACAACGATACTTGCTGCTGCCTTCCTCACAGGGTAAGGGCAGCCCCAACACAGCCTACACTCAGGGTTGTCAGTCCCTCCTGTAGAGCAGACAATATGGAAGGAAACACTGGGAAAAAAAAGGATCTTCAAGCCCAGCTACCAGAGAGGTGAGTACCCAGCTGCAGTGGGTGCCTCACACAGCCAACTCTTACCATGATGTGGCATAAAGCACAACGATACTTGCTGCTGCCTTCCTCACAGGGTAAGGGCAGCCCCAACACAGCCTACACTCAGGGTTGTTTTGTTTCTCTGTAGAGCACACAATATGGAAGGAAACACTGGGAATAAAAAGGATCTTCAAGCCCAGCTACCAGAGAGGTGAGTACCCAGCTGCAGTGGGTGCCTCACACAGCCAACTCTTACCATGATGTGGCATAAAGCACAAAGACACTTGCTGCCCGGGATATGGCGCTGCGAGCCTCTTTGGAAATATTCACCCCATCAGGAAGCTGGAAAACAAATTTTGACCTTTATCAGCTGCTGCTAGAAGTAACTTAAACTCAGCTAGTTCTGAGGTCAGCTCCGTTACGGCATTCAGGGGGCTCAGCACAGCTGGAAGGGCTGGAGAAACTTTCGCCTGTGGGGACAGGCTGGGAGAGTTGGGGCTGCTCAGCCTGGAGAAGAGAAGGCTGCAGGGAGGCCTGAGAGCAGCATTCCTGAAGGGGCTCTTCAGGATTGCTGGGGAGGGACTCCTGACAGGGGTTGGGAATGACAGGATGAGCTGGGAGAGGGGAGAGTGAGAGTGGAGAGGAGGAAGAAATTGTTGAGAGTGAGGGTGGGGAGACACTGGCACAGGTTGCCTAGGGAGGTTATAGAGCACAGAAGCCCAGAATGTGATCTTTGATCTGTGCTCCACAACCTCCCTGGAGGTGTTCAGAACCAGGCTGGATGAGGCCTTGAGTGACCTGTGCCAGTGGGAGGTGTCCCTGCCTATGGCACAAGGGGGCTGGAACTGGCTGAGCTTTGAGCTCCCTTCCAACCTGAACTATTCTATGATGTGCCAGGGAGGGACCAAGCCCAGGTCTTGTGCCTGGGGCAGAGAGGTTTGATCAATCTTTGATCACATTCTGTGCTTCACAACCTCCCTGGAGGTGCTGAAGGCCAGGCTGGATGAGGCCCTGAGCAAGCTGTGCTGCTGGGAGCTGTGCCCACAGCAGGGGGTTAGAACTGGATGGTCTTGAAGGTCCCTTCCAAGCGAAACTATTCCACGAAACGCTGAGCTCAGATCCTCTCAGAGCTGCTTCGACAGCAGCTGAGAAGCAGCCACAGTCTGGCTTTGTTCTCGCAACCCAGCAAGCTACAGAGGAGCAAAGGCACTGCAGCAGCAGCAGCTCTGGCCATCGTCCCCGGACAACTCATCCCACTCCTTGCACGTTTTCGCGGCACCCTAAGCCCCACATCGGGGACACATCTCGGGCACCACCACAGGGGCCGGCAGCCGCCGCCACCGCCGCCTTCCCGGGGAACGTTTGGGGCAACCAAACGGCGGAAACCGAACCTCTGCCGGGCAGAGCCGGCCCGTCCGCAGCCGCCCCGCGCCTCCAGGCCCCCCACACACCGTGGCCGTTCCCCCCGCCCCGGATCGCGGCCAGCCGCCGCGGCGGAGGCCCCGGGCCGGCACCCACCGCCTCCTTGATGATGCGGGTGATGACGGCGTTGGGCAGGTTCAGGTCCTCCGGTCTCTCCGCCATCCTGGGCCAGGCGAAGCGGGGAGAACCGGGCCGCGATGGGAGAGGGGAAGGGCGAAGGAGCCCGAGAGAAGCCGGCAGGACCCGGCAGGACCCGGCAGGACCCGGCAGGACCCGGCAGGACCCGGCAGGACCCGGCAGGACCCGGCCGGTGCAGTCGGTGCCGCGAGCGCGGCGCAGGCCCGCAGCGCTCAGCCCGTCCCGGCGGGCAGCGCGGCCCTCCCGGCAGCCACCGCGGCGGCGGGAAACCGGCGGGGCCCAGCGCGGGGCGGG
>VWZI01018114.1:114316-127489 GCA_013396835.1 Psilopogon haemacephalus | reverse complement strand
GGCCGGAGGGGAGTGCCTGGGTCGGAGAGGAGTGCCTGAGGCATGAGGGGAGAGCCTGGGGCCTAAGGGGAGAGCCTGAGGGGATCGCCTAGGTCTGAGAGGAGTGCCTGAGGGGAGAGCCTGGGGCCTAAGGGGAGTGCCTGGGGCCTGAGGGGAGCGCCTGGGCAGTGCCGGCGGAGCCCCGGGGCTGGGCAGGCAGGGGTAAGGCTCCCGCTGCAGTGTGCAGGGGCTGGGATTGGGGCCTGGAGAGTGTATTGGAGAAGAGCAGACTGAAGCTGGGGTAGTGAGAGCTGAGGGGCTTGTGGGCAGGGCAAGAGGAGGAGGGGCTCGTTAGGATGTCAGGTGCTGATAGGACTGGAGGAAATGGAACCAAGCTAGGTACGGGGAGATTCAGACTGGATGTTAGGAAGAAGTTCTTCAGCGTAAGGGTGGTGAGAGCCTGGAAGGGGTTGCCCAGGGAGATGGTGGAAGCCTCAGCCCTGGAGGTCACAGGCACACAGGATGTCAGGGGTTGAAAGGGACCCAAAGAGCTCATTGAGTCCATCCCCTTCCTGCCAGAGCAGGACCATCCAGTCTAGCTCAGGACATACTGGAACACATCCAGACAGGCCTGGAAAGGCTCCAGAGAAGGAGACTCCACAACCTCTCTGGGCAGCCTGCTCCAGGCCTCCAGCAGCCTTACACCGAAAAACTTTCTCCTCCTGTTCAGGTGCAACCTCCTGGGTTCCAGTTTGTGCCCATTGCTCCTGGTCCTGTCCCTGGGCACCACTGACAAGAGTCTGACCTCATGAGGTACAGAAGGACAATGCTGTCTTGGGCCCTTACCCTTTACCTGGCTCAGTCCAGCTGCTCTTCATGCCCTGCTGGATGTGTACCTGTGCTGCAAGTCCCAATTCTTTTGTACCAGTGGGAATGGGACGTTCAGTGGGAACCTTGAGCAGGGCACATCCCATTTAAGGTGTTTCAACAGCTACATGAGACTTAGGAAGCTGTTTTAACACAAAAGCTCTCTAGCTAGAGGATGCCAGGGCAGGTTGTTAGCTTACCATGACCTGGGCTGAACCCATAGCTGAGGACAGCTTTGCTCTGCTGACTTTATTTCACACCCTGTATATCCTCAGGAGTTTGGGTTTTGTTTTTGTTTTTTCTTCCATGCTAAGTGAATTTGCACAAATTTTCTGTCTGCCAGAATATTGAGATGATTCCATCTCCCTGCCCTCCCTGCTGGAGAAGGTTGCAAAGGAGGTGCTGGCAGATGCGAGGCAGTGAGGTGAAAGTGCTTTGTGGACAGCCTCAGTGCTGGGGGTGTCAAGGGTCAGGTCTGGGCCAGCCACCAGATGAGTGCCAGAGGCTCTCTCTGCAAACCTCTCTCTCTTCCCAAAGGAAGGGGAATGAGGGAAAGAGACTGCTGGGGTGGGAAAGAAACTGCACCATCTGGGATGGAAATGAGAACAATCCCATGGAATAGAGACAAAGAGACACAAACCCATGTGGAGCACAACCCCTGATGGCAGTGACAGTACTGTTGGCACCACTGATGGTGTAGACAGTACCTCCCCCAGGAGGTAATGAGATGTTCAGGTGTCTCAGGACTTTTTCCACCTCTGCTGCACTCCCCTGGGTTTTGGATTCAAGAAATAGTGTGGCCAGCAGGACTACAGCACAGGAGGATTGTCCTGCACTCAGCACTGGTGAGGCCACACCTTGAATCCTGGGTTCTGTTTTGGGTCCCTCACTCCAAGGAGGACATGGAGATGCTGGAGCAGGTCCAGAGAAGGGCAACAAAGCTGGGGAAGGGTCTGGAGAACAGGGCTGAGGAGGAGCAGCTGAGGGAGCTGGGGGTGCTTGGAGTGGAGAAGAGGAGGCTGAGGGCAGAGCTCATTGCTCTCTGCAGCACCCTGAGAGGAGGCTGTGGGGAGGTGAGGGTCGGTTTCCTCTTCCAAGGAACAAGAGGAAATGACCTCAGGTTGCCCCAGGGGAGGTTTAGGTTGAACATAAGGAACAATTTCTTCCCCAAAAGGGTTGTCAAGCCCTGGCACAGGCTGTCCAGGATAGTGGTAGAGTCCCCATCCCCAGAGTGGTTCCAAAGCTGTGTAGAGGTGCTGCTGAGGGCATGGCTTGGTGAGGACCTGACAGTGCTGGGTTACTACCTGTTTTGCCTATCCAAAAGCTGCTGGCCTGAAGTTCTGCTGATGGAGTGGACTTTCCTCTCTGACCTAAGAAGGCTCCTTGGGCGGATAATGAGTTCCACTTCAGGAGCTATTTCCAGCTGCTTGGAGCCACTGATACATTAATGCTAACCTTGTTAATTCACTTTGGAAAGTGCTTTGAAGAGGAAACCTGGAGGGTAACCTCTGGTTTGCCTTTCATAATGTTCATTTGAATTTGGCTCACCATGAATTTTGCTTCTGTTTGCATTGTGGTTCAGAAGGACCAGGCCTGAACCCTGCCCAGGGTCAGGCATTGCTGCCCTGGACAGATAAACCTCTGGAGCTTTAGTAAGAGTAGAAAAGTAAAGTGGTGCCAGCTTGGAGAGAGGAGACCTTTCTGACTGCAGGTAAGAGAGTGCTGGAGAAACAATCTGTGCACTAATCAAGCTGTGCTGTGCTAATTGATTTGGAATGCTCATCACTCCGCTGCCTTAGAGCTGCTGAGGGGCTTGGAGCATCTCTGAGGAGCAAAGGCTGAGAGCCTGCAGAAGAGCAGCCCCAGAGGGGAGCTGAGCAATGCTCAGCAAGAGATAAAGGAGCTGTTGGGAGGTAAGAGGCTGGGGCCAGACTCATGTCAGTGGTGCCCGGGGACAGGACAAGGGCAATGGGCACAAACTGGGGCCCAGGAGGTTGCATATGAACAGGAGGAGAAAGTTGTTTGATGTGAGGCCGCTGGAGGCCTGGAGCAGGCTGCCCAGAGAGGTTGTGGAGTCTCTTTCTCTGGGGAGCTTCCAACCTCCCCTGGCCATTGTGCTCCTGGGCAAGCTGCTGTGGGTGCCCTGCTGGAGCAGAGGGTTAGACTGGATGATCTCCAGAGGTCCCTTCCAACCCCCACCCTGCTGGGATTCTGTGAGTCTCTGAAAATGGCCACATTATATTTCTCTACAACTATGTGAAAGGAGGTTGTAGTGAGTTGGGGATTGGTCTCTTCTTCCTAATAAGAGCTGATAGGACAAGAGGAAACGAGCTAAAGTTTCACCAGGGGTGGTTTAGGCTGGACATCAGAAGAAACTTCTTCACTAGAAGGGTTCTCAGACACTGGCACAAGCTGCCCAGAGAGGTGGTTGAATGCCCATCTCTGCAGGTGTTCAAAAGAGGCAGAGCTGTGGTGCTGAGGGCCATGGTTTAGCCCCAGCCTTGCAGAGATAGAGAATGGTTGGACTCAATGGTCTTAGAGGTCTGTTCCAACTGAAACCAGGATTAAGGGATTAAGGGTTGGCACCTGCCAAGGGCTGGGCTGTGGAAAGGCTCTGCCTGAGGCTTGCTCTTCTGCAGGCCAAGGGCGCTGCCACAGCTTGTGCCCCACTTTGGGGTGCAGGAAGTCAGAGGTGGCACCTGCAGGGCGGAGAGGACAAGACAGGTGGCCCCAACTGCCCAACAAGAGATTGCAGCCCATGGAGGGCATCTTGAGCAGCAAGCTGAGGGATCAGTTCTTCACTGCTCAGTGTCCAACAAGGACTCTGTTCTGCCTTTGATCATGATCCTAAACCTACCTCTAGAATCCATTCCTCATCTGCTGAGTCCAGTCTGGGACTTGCCCAGTGCCTGCCAACAGTGCCAGCAGTCCCATCACAGAATCAGTCAGGGTTGGAAAGGACCACAAGGATCATCTAGTTCCAGCCCCCCTGCCATTGCCAGCAGGGGTTGGATTCCACACTGGTTTGTGTCTCTCTGTCTCTCTTTCATTGGATTGTTCTCATTCCATCCGAGCTGGTTCAGTTTCTGGCCCACCCCGTCAGTCTCTCTCCCTCCTTCCTTCTCTTTCCTCTGGGAAGCAGAAAGGTTCATGGAGAGCCTCTGGCTCTCATTTAGTGGTCATCTCACCCTTGACAGTTTGGGTGTAGTTTAGCCAGGTTTGCAGGGTCTCAGCAGTGACTCTGCTTAGGAGCAGCCACCTCAGGAAAGTGAGACAGCCCAAGCTAGGGTACAGCTGGGCACCTGAGGAGGTAACCACCTCTGAGCCCGCAGTGCTGCTGGCTCCTGACAAATGCTGAGCATTAACCCACTGCTGATTTACTTGAATGCAATAAAAATAATGTAATAACCAAGCTGGGGCTTTAACAACTGGAGTGACACTTTACATAAAGGAGATAAGTTTGAATATAGCCAAAGATCTCCTGGGAACAATGATTTTGGCCTCGGTACAGCCACATGGATCAAAGTAATCAAGTTAAGGCAGCTTAAAAAGTTATTACCTGTCACCTGAGCTGGGCTGTATGCATGGGTTGAAGCTGCAGGGAATAACCAAGCTGCTCCACCAGCTAGCCAGAGACACCACACATCGAGGCACTGCTTTCCAGGCCTTGCCCCCACAGCCTGGCACTCTTGAAGCTCTCAGTGAGCCAGGTCAGCTCACTGCAGATTCAGGAATGGAATTGTTTCTGGTAGTGGCACAGCAAGCAGGTTTGGTCAGGGCTTATGATAGGGGTGACTGATGGTCACTCGTGGGTCTCTGATGGTCCCTGTTGGTCACACAACTGACCAACAGGGACCATCAGAGACCCACGAGTGACCATCAGCTACAAACAAGTGGCCCACGCGACCCATGCATGAAAGCTCAGTGACAATCAGTGACCCACAGCCACCCACAAGTGAGCCTCAGTGACCCATGAGTGACCCACAGCAACACACAAGTGACCCACATGGATCCACAAGTGACCACAGGACCCACAAGTGACCCAAAGCAACCCAGGAGTGACCCACAGGCACCCATAAGTGACCATCAGTGACCCAGGAGTGACCCACAGGCACCCCCAAGTGACCATCAGTGACCCCAGAATGACCCACAGACACCCATAAGTGACCATCAGGGACCCATGAGTGACCAAAAGTGACCCAGGAGTGACCATCGGTGACCCACAGGTGGTACACAGAGACACACAAGTGGCCATGAGTGAACCATGAGTTACCAGCAGAGCCTCATGAGTGGCCAGGAGTGAAATGATCATCAGAGACCCACAAGTGACCATCAGTGACCAACAAGTGACCCACAGCTCCCCACATGTGACCCATAGTGCCCCACAGTGCCCCACAAGATCAAATTCTGGCACAGTGGAAGGGGTTAGGTTGCCCTTTCTGCTGGCCAAGTGTGAAGTCCTGCACCTGGGTGGGTGCAAACCCTAGCACAGCTCCAGGCTGGGTGGGGAATGGCTGAGAGCAGCCCTGAGGAACAGGACCTGGGGGTCTGGGGTGGTGCAAAGCTGAAGATGAGGCTGCAGTGTGAGTGCAGCCCAGACAGCAACTGTGTGCTGGGCTGCAGCAAGAGCAGCTGTGGGCAGCAGGGCAAGGGAGGGGATTGTGCCCCTTGACTCTGCTCTCCTCACACCCCACCTGCAGCACTGTCTGCAGCTCTGCAGCCCCCAGCACAAGCAGCACATGCAAGGGTTGGAGCCAGTGCAGAGGAGGCCACCAAGATGCAGCTGAGAGGGCTGCAGCAGCTCTGCTCTGAGCACAGGCTGAGAGAGTTGGGGCTGTGCAGCCTGGAGAAGAGAAGGCTGCCAGGAGACCTTGGAGTGGCCTTGCAGGATGTGAAAGGGGCTCCAGGAGGGCTGGGGAGGGATTATTGACAAGGGCTTGGAATGACAGGAGGAGGAGGAATGGGTTTGGAGTGTGAGAGGGGAGATGGGAAGTGGATGTGAGGAGGAAGTTGTTTGCAGTGAGGGCGGTGAGACACTGGCACAGGTTGCCCAGGGAGGTTGTAGAGCACAGAAGCACAGTACATGATCAAAGATTACATTATGTGCTTCTGTGCTCCACAGCTTTCCTTGAGGTGTTCAGGACCAGGCTGAATGAGGCCTTGAGCATCCTGATCTAGTGGGAGGTGTCCCTGCCTATGGCACAGGGGGGTTGTAACTGGCTGGGCTTTGAGGTCCCTTCCAACCTAACCCATTCTATAGGGTTGCCCTTCATACAGAGGTTGCCCTTCCTATTGCTGAGGATGAGCTGTGGCTGGTGAGAGAAGCAGCCAGGCAGTTTCTGCCGTCTCAGAGTGTTCAAGAGAGGTGAAAAATCCTCAAAAACTGAAAAGAGGATAAGAGCTTCTCCCTCTCCCACCTCTTTCTCTGCTGTGGACTTTCAGAGAGGAGCTGATTTAAGGAGTAGCTCCTAACAGCAACCTCATCCTAGCTGTAGCTGCCTTAGCCTGCAGACTTTCAGCCATGGTTTATCCTCAGCAAAAGGAGGGGGTGAGGGACAAGATGCACTGTTTCCAGAGCTGACTCTTGGCCCTTCTGACAGATGGGCACAGAACAAGTGGTTGTGCAGGCAGTGTGTTCTGTGCTCTGTACTCCTGGTGAGCAGCTGAGGAGGTGTGGAACAGCTCCTGCTCACGTGGAATTTCTTGCAGGTCCTTTGCCTGCCCTAGAAGCACAGTCACAGGCATCCTGGCTGACTGTGGCAGTGCCTCACCAGGCACCAGGCAGGGGACAGGAACCCTGTGGGTGAGAGCTTCTGCATGTGCAGGCTGGTACTGGTGTGGGGGATGGACACAGAGAGATGGAAAAAAGGAATCACAGAATGGTCTGGCTTGGAAGAGACCTCCAAAGCTCGTCCAATCCAACCCCCTGCACTCAGCAGGGACATCCTCCACTAGAGCAGGTTGCACACAGCCCTCTCCAGCCTCACTTTGAATATCTCTAGGCCTGGGGCCTCAACCTCCTCCCTGGGCAACCTGTTGCAGTGTTCCAGCAGCCTCATGGGGCAGAACTTGTTCCTCACATCCAATCTCAATCTGCTCTGCTCTCATTTCAAACCATTGCCCCTGGGCCTGTCCCTGCAGGCCATTGGGAACTGTCCCTCTGCAGCCTTCTTGTAGCCTCTCTCAGGTACTGGAAGGCTGCTCTGAGGTCTCCCTGGAGCCTTCTCTTCTGCAGCTGAACAAGCCCAGCTCCCTCAGCCTGTCCTTGTAGCAGAGGTGCTCCAACCTCTGATCCTTTTTGTGGCCTCCTCTGGACCCAGGTCCTATAAAGATGTGAGGACAAATTTCTGGTAAAGCTCTGACATTGCAGAGACGTCTTAGGGCTTGGGCAGGCTGGGTGGGTGAGATGAGGCCAATGAGGTGAGGCTGACCAAGGCCAAGTGCTGGGTCCTGCAGTTGAGTCACAGCAGCCCTGTTTAAGCCCCTGTCTGGATCTGGCCACCCAGGCAGGGCAGAGCCCAGCACTGGCTGCTAAGATGTGTGAGGAGCCCCACGTTAAATTTTAAACTAAAGCCATTAACTCCCAAAGCAACCTGCTGAAGGTGCAGTGTGCTGGGGACTCGAGCAGAAACACAGCCTGAGGTCAGTTCCCAGGGGCTGGAATGTTAGAGGGACGTTGGAAGGAGCTGGGAGCTTGCTGCTGGGAGCCAGGAGAGAGAGGGCGGTTGGGAGCGCTGCCACCACCACCTCCTCCTCCCAGAGTGCCCTTTCTTTTGTGACTTGCTAGTGCTGCAGCTCTGCTCACTTGGGACATTCCCCACTCCTTTCCCAAGGTCAAAGGCTTGTGGCAGCAAAATCAGAGCCTGGGTGCAGGACGTTGCTGCTTGGACACTGCTGGAGAGAGACCATCCACTGCGGGAGCGATGGAGCAGCCAGGAGAGCCCAGGCTCACACGTGAGTGCTCTCAGGATTCCCCAGCATGGTCTGCAGTGCTGCTGCTGCTCTGTCTCCTGGGGGGGAAGATGGATTAGGGCAGTGCAGGTGCCTGGTTATCAGCACTGAACCAGACCCTGGCACTTGTGCCCTTCATGGGGTGTTGGAGATGCCCAGATCCTTGGGGGCCTGTGTTTGTTCTGAGGGCTTTCAGCTAGCACCTGGTGCTGTGGGATGGAGCAGGCTTCAATCTGCTGGGTCTGAGAGTTAGGAATGTTTTTTGCAGTGGGTCTCAGTCACATCCACTGCTGCATCCCCAGCAGAGTGGGCAGCAGGAGCAAGAAGGGAATTCTGCCTCCCTGCTGTGCTCTGCTGAGATCTTCCCTGCAGTGCTGGGGCCAGCTCTGGAGTTCTCAGTACAGCACAGACAGGGACCTGTTTGAGCAGGGCCAGAGGAGGCCACAGCAGTGCTGGCAGGGCTGGAAGGGCTCTGCTGGGAGGCCAGGCTGGGAGAGTTGGGGGTGTGCATCCTGGAGAAGGCTCTGGGGAAACCTTGTGGTGGCCTTGCCATTCTTAAAGGGCTGATCAGAAAGCTGAGGACAGACTGACAGGCCAAGGATGATGGCTTGAAACTAAAAGAAGGAGATTTAGATGAGATAGAAGAAAGAATTTTTTTACACCAAGGGTGGTGAGAGCCTGGCCCAGGTTGCCCTGAGAGGTGGGAGCTGCCCTATGCCTGCAACCATTCCAGGTGAGGCTATCTGGGGCTCTGAGCAGTCTGCTCCAGTTGCAACTGTCCCTGCTGAGTGCAGGGGAGGTTGGACTGGATGCCCTTTGAACATCTCTTCCAGCCAAACAGCTTCATGATTCTGTAATTCCAAAGTCCTTTGGAAGGAGGCTATGGAGGACTCCCATGGCCTTGGAGTCCCAGAGCCCTACAGAGACTCTTCTTTACTATTTATTTCTATTTTAAGTTGACCTCCCTCCAATCCCGTGGGATTTTTTACCCCAGCCTGTGAGCCTGCCTGCTTCAGGGAGACAGAGACAGAGACAGTGTGTTTCATTACTGTCCTGTTTGTCTTTCCTTTTGTCTCTTCAAAGCAATACAGACCTGGAGAGGGGGAGGCTTTGTGTGAGCCTGCCTTGCTCCTAGGAGACAGGGTGGCATGTGAGGCACCTCTCACTGCTTGCTGCTGGCCAGAGCTGCAGGCTTGGCAGTGCTGGAGAGGAACAGCTCCAGGCAATGTCTTGGTGCTGTGCTGAGGATGTGCAGTGAAGGAATCAAGGAAGGACAGAAGTGTTTTGGTCGGAGAAGCACTCTAAGGTCATCAGCTCCAACCAGCAACCCAGCACCACCATGGCCACTAAATCACTGAATCACCACAGAACCACTGAATCATAGAATGGGTTAGATTGGAAGGGACCTCAAAGCTCAGCCAGTTCCAATTCCCCTGTGCCATAGGCAGGGACACCTCCCACTGGAACAGGTCGCTCAAGGCCTCATTCAGCCTGGTCCTGAACACCTCCAGGGAAGTTTTGGAGCACAGAAGCACAGAATGGGATCTTTGATCACATTGGGTGCTTCTGTGCTCCACAACCTCCCTGGGCAATCTGTGCCAGTGTCTCACCACCCTCACTGCAAACAACTTCCTCCTAACATCCACTTTCAATCTCCCCTCTGATACTTCAAACCCATTCCTCCTCCTCCTCCTCCTCCTCTCATTCCCAGCCCATGTCAACAGTCCCTCCCCAGCCCTCCTGCAGCCCCCTGCAGATCCTGCAAGGCCACTCCAAGGTCTCCTGGCAGCCTTCTCTTCTGCAGGCTGCAGAGCCCCAACTCTCTCAGCCTGTGCTCAGAGCAGAGCTGCTGCAGCCCTCTCAGCATCTTGGTGGCCTCCTCTGGACTGGCTCCAAAACCATGGCCTCAAGTGCCATGGCCACAGGTTTCTGGAACACCTCCAGGGATGGGGACTCCAGCACCTCCCTGGGCAGCTTGTTCCGATCCCTGACTACTCTTGCAGCAAAGAAATTGTTCCTCATCTTCAACCTAACCCTCCCCTGGCACAATTTCAGATAATCTCTCCTATCACCTGATACTAGGGAGCAGAATCCAACCCCCACTCACTGCAGCCTCCTCTCTGGGAGCTGTAGAAAGCAGTGAGATCTCTCCTCAGCCTCGCAGAGGCATTTTAGTTTGAAAAGCCCTTTTAAGGTCACTAAGTTGAGCCATTCTTTACTTTACCAAGCCTGGATCCAAACCATCTCCCTCAGCACGACATTTCTGCCTCTTTTAAACAACTGCAGGCATAGGGATTCAGCTACCTCCCTGGGCAGCCTATGTCAGGGTCTGAGAACCCTTTCAGTGAAGAAGTTTCTTCTGATGTCCAGCCTAAACCTCCCCTTGTACACCTTGAGGCTATTTCCTCTCATCCTGTCACTTGTTACTAGGGGGGAGAGCCCAACACCCACAGAGAAGGAGGCACTTGGCTGTTGGAGCTGCCAGCAGAAAGTCCTTCTAAGCCTTCACAAGCTCTAAATACTTCAGGAGACAAGGAAAACAGAGAGTGCCATTTGTTGCTGGCTGTTTGCTGGGTGCCTTCTCAAGGTCCTGTGGGTTGCCAAGGTTAGGGCTGAGCCGTGCAAGGGGCAGGGAGCCCAAACAGAGCTCTGCTCTTTGTCTGGAGCCCTTTGGAGGCTGCTGGGTCATTATCTGTCTGTCCCCTGGTGCCCAGAGGGGCTGTGATTTATGGCAGCAGTACAAAAGGTGTCTGTTGGCAGGGATGGATTGGGCTGTCTGGAGAACATCCCTCCCTTCTCCCTCCTCCCTTCCCTTCCTTGCTCGCCGTGTCCCTTCTGATGCTTTTCCTGCAGTGTGAGGCAGTTTTGCTGGTGCAAATTCAGCTGCCTCGAGGCCCCTGCCAGAGAAGGAGCCAGGCTCTGGGGGAAGGGGCAGCTTCTCGAGTGGGCAAGAGCCTGGTCACCTTCCCTGCCTCCCTGTGCCACGAGCCTCTGGCTGGAAGCTCTGAAGATGGAGCTGAGGGGGGTTCTGCTGAGGTACCTGAAGGTCTTGGGCAGTGTGTGCTAGGTGCTGTGTCCCCTGGTGCACAGTCACATCACAGGGCTGAGTGACACATCCTGGCTTCAGAGGGCTCCATCTGGCATGGAAATCACAGGTCAGGTTCTTTTTGCTTCTAGGGATGGGGGTGTGTGGCATGAGCCCACCCTGGGCTGAGGGGCACAGCTCTGCCCTGCTGCCCTCACTGGGGACCTGAGCTGATTCCAGGCCTTGGGTTGTGTTTGCACTGAGTCTGCTTAAAGGCAATGAGAGATACTTGACCTGCACTAATGCTGGCAGGGCTGGAGGGGCTCTGCTGTGAGGCCGGCTGGGAGAGCTGAGGGTGTTCAGCCTGGAGAAGAGAAGGATCCAGTGAAGACCTTCTGGTGGCCTTGCAGTGCTTCAAGGGCTGATCAGAAAGCTGGGGAGAGTTTTGATCAGGGCCTGTCGTGATAGGACAAGGGGTGAAGGTTTGAAACTAAAAGTGGGAGATTTAGATGAGATAGAAGACAGAGTTTGTACGGGGTGGTGAGAGCCTGTCCCAGGTTGCTCAGAGGTAGGAGCTGCCCATCCCTGGAGCCATTCTGTGATTCTGTGTCCCCTGTGTCTCAGCTTCCCATCCTGCCCTGTCTTCTTCTCATCTCCTCTTTTCTCTGTCAGGGACAGGGCAGAGTCTCCAGCTGCTGGAGCCACCACCAGCCCTGACAATGGAGCAGTGTGGAGTTGTCAGGTCCTCCCTGAGTGCACAGCGGAGACCACTGGGGAGCAGGAGGAAGATCAGCCCTGCACGAGTGAAGGGGAAAGGTAAGGGGTGGGGGTGAGGGGCTATGAGGGGCTGTGAGATGCTGTGAGGTGCTGTGAAGAGCTGTGAGGAGCTGTGAGGGTCTGTAGGGGGCTGTGAGTGCCTATGAGGGGCTGGCTGTGGGCCAGCCAGCAGCTCTGTGCTCTTCATGAGTGTGTGCAGGGGTGACCATGGGGAGAAGAGGTGAGGTCTGTGTCCAGCACCCTGCACCCTACAGCAGAGCAGCCACCCACACTGGCACATCCATGCTCTCACCCAAAAAAGCCTCTGTAGGCCTGATCCAGGCTCACCACAGGCCCTCCCCCCACGCTGTTGTGGACCCTGCAGGCTCCCAGCAGTGCCACAGGAACTGATCTCTGAGCTTGTGGTGTCCTGCAGGGTGCTGTTGGGGGCAGGTCCACTCTGCAGGGCACTCTGCTGTGGAACAGCCCTCGTGGGGTCCTGCAGCAGGAGGAGTGGGCCGTGTGGATCCGTGGGTGGGAAGCAGAGTTCTGGGGCAGCCCAGCAGCCTTTGGGGAGGGTTTGGCTTTCTCAGAGAGGACATCTCACATCCTCCACACTGCCCACATCTTGTGCTGAGCCCCAGGCACCTCCTGCTAAGCGGTGGCACAGCACTGAGAGTGTGGCTAGCAGGTCAAGGGAGGTTCTCCTCCCTCTCTACTCTGCCCTCGTGGAATACTGGGTCCAGTTCTGGGCTCCCCAGTTCAAGAGAGACAGGGAACTACTGGAGAGAATTCAGTGCAGCCTCAAAGAGGGGAGTTGAAGAGAGGCTGAAAGCCCTGGGGTAGGTTAGTCTGGAGAAGAGAAGGCTGAGAAGGGATCTGAGCAATGTCCATCAGTGTCTGAGGGGTGGGGGTCAGGATGAAGGCTCCAGGCTCTTGTGGTGGTGTCCTGTGATGAGAGAAGGAACAACAGGTAAAGCTGGAACCCGGTAGCTTGCACCTCATCATGAGGAGAAAGTTGTTTGGCGTGAGGGTGCTGGAGGCCTGGAGCAGGCTGCCCTGAGAGGTTGTGGAGTCTCCTTCTCTGCAGAGCTTCCAACCCCCCCCAGCCATTGTGCTGCTGGACAAGCTGCTGTGGGTGCCTTGCTGGAGCAAGGGGGTTGGACTGGATGATCTCCAGAGGTCCCTTCCAGTCCCTGCCATGGTAGGATTAAACTGGAGCAGGTGAGTGCATTGCCGTGTGATGGAAAGGGCTGCTCTGGGGTCTTGCTCTGTGTGTGAGGGCAGAAGCAGCCATGGGCACTCCTTGCAGCCTGGCACACTGAGCAGCACAGAGGCACTGCAAGATTTCCTCCTTTTCCTGGGAGCTCATTGTTGGCACAGCAGCAGGGTGGCCATGGGATGGTGCCGGGGTGGGTCTGGGGTGTGCAGGGCAGGATGGTACTGGAGTGGGTCTGGCATCCCCATGGGAGGATGCTGCTGGGGGTAGGTCTGAGGTCTGCAGGGGAGAATGGTGCTGGAGTGGGTCTGGGATGTGCAGTGGGGGATGGTGCTGGGGTGGGTCTGGGATGTGCAGTGGGGGATGGTGCTGGGGT
>VWZI01018114.1:86924-114202 GCA_013396835.1 Psilopogon haemacephalus | reverse complement strand
TGGGGTCTGCAGAGGAGGATAGTGCTGGGTGGGTCAAGGGTCTGCAGAGGAGGATGGTGCTGGGTGGGTCTGGGGTCTGCAGTGGGGGATGGTGCTGGGGTGGCTGTGGGGCGTGCAGGAGAGGGCAGAGCGCTGCCTTTGGCCGTGCCGGTGCCCAGGCAGGTGTGGTGCCCGTCGTGCCCCGGGGGCCCACGGGAGTGACGCTGTTCAAACGCCTGGCGGTTGGAGCGTGCCCCACGGGAGCCCGGCCCCGGTCCCGGCCCCGGTCCCGTCCCTGCCTGCTCCAAGGGCCGTGGGCGCTCCCCCGCCCGCTGGGAGGGCTCCTGCTCCGGGCTGGCTGGAGGTGTCCTGCCATGGAGCCGGGCGGCGCCCACAGAGTCTCCCTCCGCACCCGCCGGGCTGAGCCCCTGGGAGCTCCTTTCTGCCTCACCACCTTCGGTAAGCCTTGAGCCGGGGGACGTGGCTGTGACCTGGCAGGGAGGCCACCGCAGCTCATGGACAAAGTCCAGCACAGAACGAAGGAGCTGGAGAGCTGCTCCCTAAAGGCTGAGCAGCAGCTTACCGAGCTGGAACAAAACCTGGCTGCATCGAGCTGAGGCACTGAGAAGTGCCTTGAAACCTGCTGCACAGCAGCAGGCAGGCAGGTGCCTACAGCCTGGCCACTTTGTCCCCTGGATGGGCACAAGATGGGGATCGTTGTGTAGGGCTGGCTGGAGCTGTGACTGTAGCTGTGGCTCAGAGCAGAGCCCAAATGTCCATCTGTGCTCCTGGGAGGTCTTTCTGTGGCTGCCTCAGTTTGGCTAAAAGGAGCCTGTGGGTGGCTGAGCTCGGCAGGCAGGAGCTGGCACAGCAGTGACTGGGCTCTGAGCCCTGCTTACCCTCCCTGCCAGCAGGTGGATTGGGCAGCAGAAGTGGTGGCTGCTGCCTGTGGTGGGTCATGGTCTGTCAGCAGCCCTCAGGCAAGCTGCTTGCCCTTCTGGAGTGCCACTTGTAGGCAGCACTTTTCTTGCAGAGCTGGCAGTGGGGGGATGAGTGGTTGGAGAGGCCTCGGGGAGCAGAGAGGAGCAGGATGTCCCTTCCTTGGGCAACCAGGGATCTGCTCCTCCACCTTCACAGGATCACAGGATGTCAGGGGTTGGAAGGGACCCAAGCAGCTGCTGTCAACATCTTTCTCAGCTTGTGGCACTGAAAAGGCAAACCTGCCCAGCTCCTCCCTGCTGTCCACCCTACAGTGCTGGTGTCTCCTGTGACACGAGGGTCACTGGCACTGTCCCTGCAGCAGAAGCAGCAGCAACACACATGATGCATGGGTCCCATCTGACCCCAGCCCTCACTCTGCAGAAGCCTTGGCCTCATCTGCTGCCCCAGGAGCAGCTCACACCATGCCCAGGACAGGGCCGAGGGTAGAGCTTCCTCCCTGTCCCCACACACAACCTCCTTATGCAAAATCTTCCATTCCCCTGCCCAGGCCCCATTCCTTACTGGGCTGACTCCTGTCACGCTGGGCTGGACTGAGGCACTGAGTTTCATCTGGTGCTACAAGCTGATGGTGGAGCAGCCAGAGGGCTCCACAGCCTCAGGGACCAGGAGGAAGCAGAAGGGTTCAGGTGTTGATCCAAAAACTTTGTGGGATATGATGGAACTGGAGGTGGCATAATGGAACTGGGCCTGGCATGGTGGAACTGGAGGACAATATTCTGGCTCTTGTGAATGGCATTATCTGCAACAGAGCTGTCCTGATGTTCCCTGCCTGGGTCTTTGCTTTCTCTCCTTGCTCTCTCTTGCAGACTCAAGTGCCTGGCTGCCCACCAGCCTGCACTGGTCCCAGGAGATGCAGGAGGCTGCTGGGTGGATGCTTTTGCTCTGCCCCCATCCCTGGCAGCTGGCTTTGTGCTGCCAGCAGGGCTGCATTGGTCCTTGCTACATCCCTGCTCAGTAGTGCTGGTGACAAGGAGCTACTGTGGTTGTCACAGAAAGCCCTTCTGTTCCCCCAGGCAGCCTGGGCAGATGTGCTGGAGGTTCAGGGGTGTGTGAGGTCCTGCAGTAGTGGGTGGCTGGAAGCTGGTTGGTGCCATGGCCTCTGCTCCCCCAGTGGGGCCACCAAAGGCTCCAGTTGTCCTTGGCATTTGTCCAGGCCATCTGCAGCTTGGCCCATTGTCACCTTCTGCAGAGGTGACAGCCTCTTTCCCACATAGAAGCCCAAGGAGGAGGCAAAGAGGAAGTGGGCTGGGGGCTGGGGGTGGATCTGAGTGTGCTGCACCCCCCTGCTGCACAAGGGCTAACTCATCCCACAGCCTTTGCTCCACCTCAGTGCTTCCTCTTCCTTCTGCCATGGCCTCATGCCCCCTGCCAGAGGTTCTCTGTGCTGAGAAAGCTGGGGTTAGGCTTCCCTGGAGTGGTTTCATACCTGGAGGGGGCATGAAGGATGGACAGCAGACAGGAGAAGGATCATTGTCAGGGCAGAAGCATGGCAGGGTGGGCTCACCCAGCTTGAGTGCTGCTGTGGATGGCTACAAACCTTCTGAAGGGGTAGGAAGGGAGAGAGAGGTGGTGGCAGGGCCCTGTGTGTCAAGGAGAGTTTGGATTTGTCTTCAGTGTCATGATGGTGTTGATAGGGCTGAGTGGTTATGGGTAAGAGCCAAGGGGAAAACCACCCAGGCAGATATCCTGGTGGGAGTCTGTTGCAGAGCACTCAGCCAGGCTCAAGAAGCAGACAAAATGCTCTGTAAGCAGCAGGGAGAAGCCTCACAGTCACCAGCCCTTGCCCTCTTGGGGGCTTCAGCTTACCAGATGGCTGCTGAAAATAGGAAATGCAAAGCAGCAGAGAGGAAACAGTCCAGAAGGCTCCTGGAGTGTGTGCAAGAGACCTTCCTGACCCAGCTGGTGAGGGAGTCAGCTAGGGAAGGTGTCCTGCTAGAACTGCCTGGCTGGCAGAGTTCCTTGGGAGGCAATCCTGAAGGGCCATGGAATCCAGGAAGGTTGGGCATTGCTCAAGGAGGAAACCAGGACACTCAACAAAGCCAAGTGTAAGGTCCTGCACCTGGGTGGGTGCAATCCCAAGCACAGCTCCAGGCTGGGTGGGGAATGGCTGAGAGCAGCCCTGAGGAACAGGACCTGGGGGTCTGGGGTGGTGCAAAGCTCAAGCTGGGGCTGCAGTGTGAGTGCAGCCCAGACAGCAACTGTGTGTTGGGCTGCAGCAAGAGCAGCTGTGGGCAGCAGGGCAAGGGAGGGGATTGTGCCCCTTGGCTCTGCTCTCCTCACTCCCCACCTGCAGCACTGTCTGCAGCTCTGCAGCCCCCAGCACAAGCAGCACATGCAAGTGTTGGAGCCAGTGCAGAGGAGGCCACCAAGATGCAGCTGAGAGGGCTGCAGCAGCTCTGCTGTAAGGACAGGCTGAGAGAGTTTGGGCTCTGGAGCTTGGAGAAGAGAAGGCTGCCAGGAGACCTTGGAGTGGCCTTGCAGGATGTGAAGGGGGCTGCAGGAGGGCTGGGGAGGGACTATTGACAAGGGCTGGTGATGAGAGGAGGAGGAGAAGGAGGAATGGGTTTGGAGTGTCAGAGGGGAGATTGAAAGTGGATGTGAGGAGGAAGTTTTTTGCTTGCAGTGAGGGTGGTGAGACACTGGCACAGGTTGCCCAGGGAGGTTGTGGCTTCTCCCTCCCTGGCTGCCCAGGGTGGTGGTGGTGTCCCCATCCTTGGAGGGGTTTCAAAGCTGTGTAGATGTGGTGCTGAGGGCCATGGTAGTGACCTGGCAGTGTTGGGTTTGTGGTTGGGCTTGATGACCTTAAGAATCTTTCCTAGCCTGAAGGAGTCTGTGACTCCATGACTTTCTTGGGGAGCAGAAGATGTTTCTTCCCACCCTTTGGCTGCCTGAGCAATGCTCTCATTGCCAGCAGAGGGGAAGAAGGATGGGTTTGGCCCCAGGTGAGCCACAGAGCTGTGGAGCCCCTCTGCTGCTGAGCACAGGGCTGGTGACTTAGCTCTGCCTCTTGTCTCCTTTCCTCTAGGCCAGCTGAAGTTGTCCATCGAGGTGCAGGGTCGGATCCTGGTGCTGCACAGTGAGTATCTCCCCGGGGTGCATGGCAGGATGGCTCCACAGCCACGGTGATGAGGGCAGCACTTCTGTGCCCTTGCTTTAGGCTGCTCAGGGTAGTTGTTGGGAGCAGCTCTGTGGCAGGGTGGTGTGGCTGAGGGCTCTTTGATTTAGAGGCCAAGCCAAAATCTGTGGGTGACCACAGTGTCTGTAACTGTGGGTTTTTTCATTTGTTCACTGCACGTGAAGAGAGAAAAGGCAAAGAGAATTTGGAAAAGGAATCCTGAAGTGGTTTGTCTCTGAAAAATCTTTTATGATTGGCCTTGACCTTAGCATGGCATAGAATGGGTTGGGTTGGAAGGGACCTTAAAGCTCACTCAGTGCCAACCCCCTGCCACGGGCAGGGACACCTCCCACCAGCACAGCTTGCTCAAGGCCTCATCTAGCCTGGTCCTGGACACCTCCAGGGAGGTTGTGGAGCACAGAAGCACAGAATGTGATCAAAGATCACATTCTGTGCTTCTGTGCTCCACAACCTCCCTGGGCAACCTGTGCCAGTGTCTCACCCCTTGTGCACTGGGGGTTCTGTGCTGCTGGTCATGTTTATTGGGGCACATTTGTTTTTGACTAAGGCAGAGTCTCTGCTGCCTTGCTGGGCTTGTTGGGAGGGAGCTCAGCTTCAGCCCAGCAGCACATCCTGAGCAGTCCTGAGGCTGGGGAATGCAGGGCTCCCAGTTACCAGCAGTGGTGTGGTGGTGAGTCCCTGTTGACTGTTGATATTTAAAGTGATGATACATCAGGCTCCAAGGCTGGTACCAGAGCTGTGTGATGTCAGGCAAATGAAATGCCATTTGCCATCTACTACCAGCCTCACCCCAGATGGGGGCATTTAGAGCATGGACTGTGAAAGAAAGCATTCACGAAACCCTTCACTCTGCCCTGGTTTGGGGCAATCCCAAGCACAAATCCAGGCTGGGAGAGGAATGGCTCCAGAGCAGCCTGGATGACAAGGCCTTGGGGGTGTCAGTTGGTGCCAACCTGCCCAGGAGCCAGCAGTGGTGGCTGCAGCCCAGAGGCAGCTGTGTGCTGGCTGCAGCCAGAGCAGGGAGAGCAGCAGCACAGGGAGGGGATTCTGCCCTTCTGCAGCACTGCCTTCAGCTCTGAGGAACCCAGCACAAGAAGGACCTGGAGCTGCTGGAGACGAGCCAGAGGAGGCCACCAAGACGTTCAGAGGGCTGGAGAAGCTCTCCTGTGGTTGAGGGGGGGACAGGTTAGAAAGTTTGGGCTGTTCAGCCCGGAGAAGAGAGGCTGCAGGGAGACCTCAGAGCAGCCTTCCAGTACCTGAAGGAGAGCTGGGGAGGGACTTTGGACAAAGATTGGGAGTGCCAGGATGAGGAACGGTGGCTTTGAGCTGGGAGAGGGGAGAGTGAGAGTGGAGATGAGGAAGAGATTGTTGAGAGTGAAGGTAGGGAGAGACTGGCACAGGTGGCCCACGGAGGCTGTGAATATCCCTCCCTGGAGGTGTAGAAGGCCAAGCTGGATGAGGCCTTGAGCAAGGTGTGCTGGTGGGAGGTGTCCCTGTCAGGACTGGATGATCTTTAAGGTCCCTCCCAGCCCAGCCCATTCTACCAGTCCTCTGTTCATGGGTGCCCAGTTAGGCTGAGCTGTTGTGAGGTGTGTGCAGGACCCTGCAGGGGCAGGAGGTAGGTCCACGAGGAGGGAGCAGCCCATGAAGGGAGCACTGCAGAGCAGGAGGATGACTTCCCTGCCACTTTGGTGCCTGATTGTTTCTTTTCCTTCCAGTCATGGAAGCCAAAGGTCTGCTGGGGAAGGAGTACCAGACCTGTGACTCCTACGTGAAGGTAAATTCCCCAGGGCTTTGCTCAGGGAGCTCCATGCTTTCCTGGGATTTTGTGGCTGGCTCCTCCAAGCATGCTCTGAGCTGCCTTTCCCTTTCCTTTCCTCCACTCTCCTCCCTGCAGTGTGCAGGCAGGTGGCTGCTCTCCTGCCTTGCACTGGGAGTGCTCGTGAGTTTTGCTGACCTGCTGTCTGCATGGAGCAGACAGGACTCTGCTGAGGCCTGTGTCAAACATTTACTTTCTGAGCATCCCACTGGATGCCCAAACACTGCTCTGGATGTTTGGGCAGCACAGTGTGACTCTGGGCTCTCCTGGAAGTCACCTTGGCAGGTTGCTGCCACCACAGTGCAGGAAACCTCTCCCCTACAAGGGGGCTGCAGGTCAAAGGCTCAGCAGCAACAGCTGTGTGCAGCAGGCCCTTGAGCTTTCTGCTCTTCCCCTTCCCTCCCTTGTCTTGAGGAGTTTTGCAACATGATTATTTGACAGGCAGAGGGTAAAGTGACCTGAACTCCTCCTGAGCACAGGCTGGGTTGGATCTTTGAGGCTTGGCCACCTGTGAAAGTGGCTGTGCTGGAATCCTGCCCTGACCTGGTGGGCAGCTGTGTGCCAGGGCTCGCTCTCAGGGTGCTGACACTCTGCTTGCTTCACCCTTCCAGATGTCAATCGTGCCAGATGCTGACTGGAAATGCAGGCAGAAGACAAAGACTGTGCCAGACAGCAAGAACCCTGTCTTCCACGAGCACTACCTGGGAGAGGGATGACAGGGCAGGGGCAGTGACCCAGCTGGCAGTGCCATGGTCAGCAGGTGCTGTCCCCAGGTGCCCTCTCAGAGCCAAGCCCCCGTGCTTGCTGTTGCATTCTGATCTGTGCCCAACAAGAACCATGCCTGAGTGGGTCTGCTGCTGGGATGAGGAGTGACAGACATTGTTCTGCCGTGAGGTTTTGGGCAGAGCTGTGGGGAGGGCAGCACACAGCATGGCAGTGGTGCTCCTGCACAGTTGGGCTCTCTTGCTGGGCAGGACTTGGGCAGACCTGTTCCATTTCATAGACTTTAGTGGCATGAACATTGGAATGAGTGAGGGAGGTAAAAGGATCTTCTGTGGCAGCAGCACGACTCTGGGTGGGAAAGGAGCTGTGTGGCTCGCTGTGTGTTGGCAGAGCTGCTCTTTGCCAGCTAACCAGCCTGTGTCAGACCTCTGTGCCCAAGCAGCATTGCAGCTGGCACAGGATGGTTGTTTCAGTAGCTTTTCCCTTGCCTTCAGCCTTTGTTGTAGGACTTGTGTCTTTCTGGAAGATTCTTTTTGCCCCTCAACCACCCGAGTGATGTCCTGGGTGCCTGCCCAAGGAGAGGGCACCTGCCTTGGCACTTGCCTGTCAGGAGGCAGTGAATCAGGGCAGCAGGGGCTTGTGTGAGGAGATTCTCTGGTGGTGCTGCAGTGCTGCATGCAGAGAACAGAGGAGACCTTGCTGTGAGGAAGACAAGAGATCTCCAGCTGTGAGGGCAGCCCTTGCCAAGCTCTCCCTGGGAAGGTCAGAGCTCTCAGGGTGCTCTCTCTGCCTCTTACAGCATGGTGCAAGAGGAGCAGGAGCAGAAACGTCTGCTGGTCACAGTCTGGAACAGGGACAGACATTCCAGGTAAAGGGCTGCCAGCCTGCCCTGCCATCCCTTCCAAATAGGGCTGCCATGGCACCAGCCCTGCCATCTGCCCTGGTCACCCTACATGAGCTCCCTGAGAGCTGGCCCTGGTGCCAGGGCTGCCCTGCCTCGAGGCTGCAGGTTGGTGAAGTAGGGGAAGATGGGTGGTGGGGCTGGGCCCTGCTGCCACGGGCAGCCTGTGCCACTTGGTGGCCATCAGCCAGAGCAGCTTTGGAACTCCTGCAGCCACCCCTGCCTGCACCTACAGGGGCTCTGCTCTGGGGACCTTCCCTACCTCTGGGGACAATGCAGTGGGGAGGCAAAACCCAGCAGCAAGAGGTCTGCAAGTGGCATCTGTCTCCTCAGCCAAGCTCCTGCCAGCATCAGGTAGGCAGGAGGTGCCCAGGATGCTTCAGCTCAGCTCCTGCTGCCACCGAGCTGGGTGCTTGCTCAAGGCATGGACAGAGAGACAGGTCCTGGGCACTGCAGGTTTCTGGGGTCCCAGCAGAGGTGGGGGTATGGAGCTGGTGCCCAGGAGCCCTGAGGAGCTGTGTGCTGAAGACCTGTGTCTCTCCTGCAGACGCAGTGTGCTGATCGGCTGCATGAGCTTCGGTGTCAAGTCTCTGCTCAGCATGGACAAGGTAGCGCTGATGGAGCAGGGGCTGGGGCTTGGCTCACAGCTTGCTGGGTGGGTGTGGGGCAGCCCTGGGGCAGGAGCAGGCTTCTCTCTCTGTGGGACAAAGATGCTCTGAAGGTACCCATAATGTTCCCAGTGCCTGTTTCCAGTGTGGAAAGCCCTTCTGAGACTGATGTTGGTGTGACTGCTGGAGGCAGGGCTGGGGAGGGAGGCTTTTAGAGAAGGGATCCTGGAACTGGGGACTGTCACTCCCTTCTGCAGGGACTGGGACAGCAGTGGCATTTGGAGCCAGAGAGGTGGGCCCAGTGAGTGCTGCCTGGGGGACAAGAGATGGGACCAGAGGTGGCTCAATGCCAATCTCCCAAAGTTCAACAAAGCTGAGTACAAAATGCTGCACCTGGGTTAGGGCAATTCCAAGCACAAATACAGACTGGGCAGAGAGTGGACAGAGAGCAGGACTGATGAGAAGGGCTTCGCCATGCTGGTGGGTGAGAAACTGGACATGAGCTGGCACTGAGTGCTGCCAGCCCAGCCCCATCTGTGTTCTGGGCTGATTCTGCTGCTCTGCTGTGCTCTGCTGAGACCTCCCCTGCAGTTCTGCACTGGCTCAGGAGTCCACAGCACAGACAGGGACCTGCTGGAGCAGGGCCAGAGGAGGCCACAGCAGTGCTGGCAGGGCTGGAAGGGCTCTGCTGTGAGGCCAGGCTGAGAGAGTTGGGGGTGAAGAAGGCTCCAGGGAGACCTTATTGCAATCTACAGTATTTGAAGGGGGCTCCAGGAGAGTTGGGGAAGGACTTTTTACAAAGGCCTGGAATGACTGGACAAGGGAAATGGCTTCAACCTGGAAGCATCTGGATTTGGATTAGAGATTAGGAGGAAATTCTTCCCCATGAGGATGGTGAGGCACTAGAACAGGTTGCCCAGAGAAATTGTGAAGGCTCCAAGCCTGGAAGTGTCCAGAGTCAGGTTGGATGAGGCCTTGAGCAACCTGAGCTGGTGGGAGATGTCCCTACCTGTGGCAAGGGGTTGGATGATTTTTAAGGTTTCTTCCAACCCAACTCATTCTATGATTCTGTCTGACCCATCTGGCATGTGGCTGAGTGGCTGCAATGGTTTCAGCACACTCTGGGGAGAGGAACTTTGCCTGGTTCACTGCACTCAGCTGAGGTGCTGGTGGGCAGAGAGCAAGTGCAGAGGTCTTGGGCTGTTCCTGGAGGCAGTGACACTGCCAGGCTGCCCTGGCCCAGAATCCATGTCCCCACTGCTGTCACATTGCTGCTGCTTGGCAATACATCTGGGCTGGCCCTCCTGCAGGAGCCTGCCAGGCACTGCAGCAAATGACCCCGCTGAACTTCTGGAGTGTTTAATTCTAGATGCCACTGCTCAGGGATTTTATCCCTGGGCAGCTCTGGTCATGTCCTCTGTAGGTCAGAGTACCCTGACAAGCTGGAAGGGTATTTGTGGAGGTTAACACCTGAGGTGTGGAGATTCACTCCCCAGCAAGAGGTTAAGGAGATATTTGTGGCAGGGACTAGAGGAGAGGACAGGAGGCAGCTTGAGTGTGGCCTCCTCTGAAATTTGTACAAGTGAGATGCAGCTTCTCCCTGAGAGGGAAGAGAGTTGGGCAGAGCAGTTCCAAATTGGCAGCTCTGCCCAGGAGGAGCCTCTGCTTGGGTCACTTTTGGTCTCCCCAGAAATGTCCTTTCCTTCTCAGGTTTTGGCAGGCAGTTGTCCTGGAGAGCAGCTGTTTGTCTGCACCTTCTCTGCCTCTGAAAACCTAGAAGTTCCTCACTGCAGTGATGCTTGGTCCCTCCTTGCAGCAGGGATGGAGTTTTAGCTGTTGCTGTACCCTAAGGTCTCTGGGCTGTGCCTCTGGGTGCAAGCAGGTCTGGGCAGTCCCTGCATGCTGGTCCTGCAACGCTGGGGCACTGGGCAGCCAGGATGAGCTAAAGAAGGGTGAGTGTCTGCCCCTGCATCAAGAGCTTCTTTCCTCCCCTCAGGAGATCAGTGGCTGGTACTATCTGCTCGGGGAGGACCTGGGCAGGACCAAGCACCTGAAGGTGGCCACACAGCGGCTGCAGCAGAGCAGAGGTGTGTGACCCCTCTGGGATGTCCCAGGCAGTGCTGGCAAGGTTTGGAGAAGGACTTAAACCTTTTGTCTGTCCCTGTACTGGCAGGGAGCAGGCCTCAGCCCCATGGCACCCTCTGCCCCCCATGAGCACCTCTCAAGCCCTGTGATGCTCCATGGGCACCAGGATCCCAAAAGACCAACATGGGGCAGATCCTGGCCCTGCACAGGCACTGAGCTCTCCCTCAACCCTTGCTCCTGCTTACCCAAGGCTGGATGCTGCTCTGTGGGCACTGCAGCACTGCAGCCATGTCTCTCTCTCTTGCTTGGCCTTTCAGCTGCCTGCTTCCTGCCTCCCAGACTTGGGGTTGAATCCCATAGCCAGGCTCTGTTTGACTTCTTGGGTCTGTGCAGGATACTGAGAAGCTTTTTCTCCTGCCTTAGTCTTGCAGTGCTGTCAAGGTGTGTGGAGGAGGACAGGCTGGCACAGAGCAGGGTGAGACAGCAGTGCCCATTCTGGATGTGCAACCACCACACCAGCCTGGGGGATAGGTACCCATGGCATGTAAAGGTCTTCTGTATAGTGTGTAGATGCCTATGACATGTAAAGATCTTCTGTATAGTGTGTAGATGCAGTGCTGAAGGGAAAGGACTGTCAGCAGGTGCCTGCTGTTGGCCTGATGTGATCTTTCCTTCTGCTTTCTCGTAGAGCTGGTGCTGGGAAGGCAGGATGCAGTGCAGGAAAACCAGGATGCTGTGACCATGAAGCAGCTCAAGGTAGGTGTGACAGGGCATGACCAAGGGTGTGAAGATGTGGGGTGAAGGGTGTAGAGCACAAGGCTCGTGAGGAGCTGCTTAGGGAGCTGGGGGTGCTTAGTCTGGAGAAGAAAAGGCCAAGGGGAGGCCTCATTGCTCTCTACAGATCCCTGAAAGGAGGCTGGAGCCGGGTGGGGATTGGGCTCTTTTCCCAAGTGACAAGTGATATGACAAGAGGAAATGGCCTTGAGTTGCAGCAGGTTTAGGTTGGCCATGAGGAACAATTTATTCCCCAAAAGGGTTACCAAGACCTGGATGAGTCTGCCCAAGGCAGTTTCAAAGCCATGTATGTGTGGTGCCAAGGGCCATGGTTTGGTGGTGACCTGGCAGTGCTGGGTTAAGGGTTGGACTCAGTGATCTTAAAGGCCTCTTCCAACCAAACCAGTTCCGTGTTAGTGGAGAGGGATGCTGAGGTGGGAGCTGGCTCAGTCTCCCTGTCAGCACCATGACATTGAAAGGCTCTTGGTTGTGCCAGCTGAGCAGCAGTTGGTGGAGCTGGGGGCTGTGGGTAGCAGCCCCACACTCACTCCCCAGTTCTTACAGAGGCCTGGAATTGATTTGGTTGGAAAAGATCATTGAGTCCAACCAGAGTGGGGACCTGCTCCTTGCTCTACAGGGGCCTCCTCCTCTGCCAATATACTGCACAGGGGCAAAGCAGCAGCCATGGACTGGGAGCAATGGGGACTGGGAGTGCTGAGGATTGGGAGCAGTGGGGATTAGGAATGCTGGGGATTTGGAGCAGTGGGGACTGAGAGCAGTGGGGACTGGGAGTGCTGAGGTCTGAGAGTGCTGGAGACTGGGAGCAATGGAAACTGGGAACATTGGGGACTGGAAGCAGTGGAGACTGGGAGCAGTGGGGATTTGGAGCAGTGGAAACTGGGAGCAGTAGAAATGGAGCAGTGGTGACTGGGAGCAGTGGTGACTGGGAGCAGTAGGGATTGGGAGCGGTGGGGACTGGGCGTGCTGGAGATTGGGAGCAGTGGAAACTGGGAGCAATGAGGACTGGGAGCAGTGGGGACTGGGAATATTGGGGACTGGGAGCGCTGGAGATGGGGCTGGGCAGCTGCCTGCGTGAAGCATCACTGCCTGGGCAGCTCCGTGTCTCCGTGGCTGGTCTCTGGGCAGCTCCGTGTCTCCGCGGCTGGTCCCTGGGCAGCTCCGTTTCTCCGCGGCTGGTCCCTGGGCAGCTCCGTTTCTCCGCGGCTGGTCCCTGGGCAGCTCCGTGTCTCCGCGGCTGGTCCCTGGGCAGCTCCGTGTCTCCGCGACTGGTCCCGGGGCAGCTCCATGTCTCCGCGGCTGGTCCCGGGGCAGCTCCGTGTCTCCGCGGCTGGTCCCGGGGCAGCTCCGTTTCTCCGCGGCTGGTCCCGGGGCAGCTCCGTTTCTCCGCGGCTGGTCCCGGGGCATCTCTGTGTCTCCGCGGCTGGGAGCTTCTCCCGCTCTCCTCCTCCCTTGGGGGCGGTGGCTGTGGGCAGGGGAAGGCTGGCGGCAGAGCCTCGCTGATTTACGGGAGAGGCAAGGCTGGGAAATGGGAACACAAACAGAGGGCTGCCATCGGAAGCGGCGCTCGGCCGGCCCCCTGATTTATCTGTGCCGGATTCCGCTGGCGGCTGCCCTGGCTGCAGTTGTTTGTTTGAAGGCCCAGGGCTGAGCAGCACAAACACAGCCAGCGCCCCTCTCCTCCCCTTCCTCCCTGGCAGTCGCCACGGACTTGAAAGATGGTGCCTGGGAAGGAAGAGAGATCCTCCTTCCAGCTCCAGCCTGCTCTGTGGTGGGCTGGGACAATACGCCCAGAGCAGCTCCGACGGTTCCACCACGCTGCAGGGCCCCTGGGAGCACTGTGGCTCCTCACATTGTCTCCTCAGGGTAGCTCCGATGGCTCCACCACACTGCAGGTCCCCTGGGAGCACTGTGGCTCCTCACATTGTCTCCTCAGGGTAGCTCTGATGGCTCCACCACACTGCAGGTCCCCTGGGAGCACTGTGGCTCCTCACATTCTGTACCCAGAGCAGCTCTGATGGCTCCACCACACTGCAGGTCCCCTGGGAGCATTGTGGCTCCTCACATTGTCTCCTCAGGGTAGCTCCGATGGCTCCACCACACTGCAGGTCCCCTGGGAGCACTGTGGCTCCTCACATTCTGTACCCAGAGCAGCTCTGATGGCTCCACCACACTGCAGGTCCCCTGGGAGCACTGTGGCTCCTCACATTCTGTACCCAGAGCAGCTCTGATGGCTCCACCACACTGCAGGTCCCCTGAGAGCACTGTGGCTCCTCATAATTCCTACCCAGCCTCCACCCTGCCCTCTACCATCCCTGTTGCCATGCAGAATGGCCTGGGCTTTGGGTTCTCTTGAGCCTTTGCTCTCTTTCCCATCTCTGTGCAGAAGCAGGGAAGGTGATTTCTTCTCATGCTGTTTCTCCTTGTGCTCCCTCCCCAGCCTCCACACTACTCCCTGTCATCCCTGCTGCCAGGCAAGGATACCTGGGACTTGGATTCTCTTGAGCCTTTGCTCTCTTTCCCATCCCCAGGTAGGAGCATAGGAGGTGCTTTCTTCTCTCTGACAACCTCATCTCCCTGGGGCTCTGCTGCAGCACAGGCAGCTGGGGCTGCCCAGTGTAGACTTTGTCCCCTGCTGCTGCTGGGTCAAGAGTTTGTCTTCAATTCCAAAAGTAATAGAGTCACAGATCCATAAAATGGTTTGGGTTGGAAGGGACCTTCAAGACCATCCAGTGTCAAACCGTGCCGTGGCAGGGACACCTCCCACCAGCACAGCTTGCTCAGGGCCTCATCCAGCCTGGCCTTCAGCACCTCCATGCAGGGCACATCCACAGCCTCCCTGGGCAACCTGTGCCAGTGTCTCCCCACCCTCACTCTCAACAATTTCTTCCTCCTCTCCACTCTCACTCTCCCCTCTCCCAGCTCAAAGCCATTGTCCCTCCTCCTGCCACTCCCAGCCCTTGCCCAAAGTCCCTCCCCAGCTCTCCTGCAGCTCCTTCAGGCACTGCAAGGCTGCTCTGAGGTCTGCCTGGAGCTTTCTCTTCTCCAGGTGGCACAGCCCCAACTCTCCCGGCCTGTCCCCACAGGGGAGCTTCTCCAGCCCTCAGAGCATCTGGACCCTCTCCAGAAACTCCAGGTGCTCCTTGTGCTGGTTGCCCAGAGCTGGAGGCAGTGGTGGGGGTGAGGTGTGAGCAGAGCAGAGCAGAGGGGCAGAATCCCCTTCCTGTGCTGCTGCTCTCCCTGCTCTGGCTACAGCCAGCACACAGCTGCCTCTGGGCTGCAGCCACCAGTGCTGGCTCCTGGGCAGGTTGGCACCAACTGACACCCCCAAGGCCTTCTCCTCCAGGCTGCTCTGGAGCCACTCCTCTCCCAGCCTATGGATAGGTCACTCCTCATCCCCACTATCAAGCTGTGCTATCCCCTGGGCCTGAGCTATTCCCAACCAAACTCTGCTTTTCCTTTTTCTTTTGTTTTGGGTCTGTTTTTCTCTTTGCCATTGTAACTTTCTCTTTGCCATTGTAACAACCTCTCTCACCCTTCCCCAAGCATGACCAGAGGCAGTTGTCCCTCTCCTGGAGCACAGCTCCGGGTGCCTGCGCAAACGCGTCCACATCCTCCGCCTGTTTGTGAGCAGGCTGCAATAACAAAGAGCTGCGTGAAGAATGCCGTGGGGAAACAAAAGCCTCGGCAATAGGAGCAGGGAATAGTCAAGAGTTGACAGGAATTTTAATATCAAACTCTCTCTCTCTCTCTCTTCCTTGTCAGTCGGGGTTTGCAGGAAGCCCTCTGGCTTATCGTCAAGCGGCACACGGCACAGACAGGGGCCGGGGAGGTGAAAGGTGGCTTCCTGCCATTCTTCTCTGGAGCTGGGTTCCCATGGGCGGTCATGCCAGTTTGACTGGGGTTTGTTCCACACTCGTGGGATACGAGGAGAACAGGATTCCAGCTGCTGCAGGGGGACTGGGATTCTCATGGGCTAAGGGCGAGTCGAGGGGTCCCCAGCCATGAACCGCTTCAATGGACTCTGCAAGGTGTGCTCGGAGCGCAGATACAGGCAGGTCTGTAGCTCCCTGTGCTGGGGGGGCAGGGCTGTGTGTGTGCTGCTGCAAGGCTCGGCTCACCCTGGGACTCTTTGGGCTTTTTTCAGTCTTTCTGGGCCCTGTGCAGGCAGGTTCTAGGGTGTTGGTTTGCTGTCAGCAGTGGATGAGAACATTGGGAGCGTAAGGAAAGTGCACCAGGGAAGATGAGGGTCTCCAGCTGGTCTCTGCCTGCTGCTGCAGCGGGATGGAGGGGATAAGTGGGAGCCCTCCATGAGGATGGAGGGGCATGGGATGTGGGGATAGAGGTGCATGGGGATAGAGGTGCACGGGGATGGAGATGCATGGGGCTATATAGAGGTGCATGGGGATGGAAGTGCATGGGGATGGAAGTGCATGGGGATAGAGGTGCATGGGGATGTGTGGGGATAGAGGTGCATGTGGATGGAAGTGCATGGGGATAGAGGTGCATGGGAATGGAGATGCATGGGGATGGAGATGCATGGGGATAGAGGTGCATGTGGATGGAGATGCATGGGGATAGAGGTGCATGGGGATGGAGATGTGTGGGGATAGAGGTGCATGGGGATGGAGATGCATGGGCATAGAGGTGCATGGGGATGTGTGGGGATAGAGGTGCATGGGGATGAAAGTGCATGGGGCTATATAGAGGATGAAAGTGCATGGGGCTATATAGAGGTGTATGTGGATGGAGAGGTGTGGGGATAGAGGTGCATGGGGATCTGTGGGGATAGAGGTGCATGTGGATGGAGAAGTGTGGGGATAGAGGTGCATGGGGATGGAGATGCATGGGGATAGAGGTGCATGTGGATGGAGAAGTGTGGGGATAGAGGTGCATGGGGATGGAGAAGTGTGGGGATAGAGGTGCATGGGGATGGAGATGTGTGGGGATAGAGGTGCATGGAGATGGAGTGGAACATTTACTGTGTGCCTGGAGGGGGCATGCTGATGTGAAATGCACTGAGCTGGGAGGTGTCTCCACCTCTCACTCCGTAGGGCAGAGGTAGGCACAGTGAGCAGCTAAGGCTCTGCCAGGCTGCTGCTATCACTTCTCGGAATAGTTTTCATGTGTACATTTTGGAACCAAATGTTGCTTGAGGCTGGTCCCAGCTGTTGGTGATGTGCTCAAGAAGGAGTAGATTGTTGTGCTCTGTGAAAACTGCTGTGAGTTGTCCTGGACCTGCTCCTTGTGCTCGACTCCACGTGCAGGTCCATCTGCACTTCCAAACATGATTTTTCTTCCCATGCCCTGGATCTGATGTTCCCAGCTCCCAGCCAAAAAGTCCAAAAAAAGTCAAACAGCTCCCAGCTTTTCTCTGCTTTCTTGTGGTAGGTTTTAATTTCATGCTAGCACTGTGGTGGGGGACAGTGTGTGCTGGGACTGCACACACTGCAGTGGACAAGAGCCAGCCAGCTCAGGAAGAAGTAGTGGGAGGCTTATTGGTGTGGTGGAAGTGGAGTCTCCCTGGTGGGAAAGATGCTGGGTTGGCTCCTGAGGTGCTGCTGCTAGTAACACCTCCACAGGGCTCAGATCCCTCATGCTTCACCAAGCTGGAGGGACTGTCTTCTGCAGGACTGCTGCTCAGCTGACCATGGTTTGTGTCTTAGACCTCCTCAGGTCTCTATTTTGACACTTTCTTCTGCATTGCTGGATAAAGTTCTTGGTACAGTGACCCTCTGCAGCTCTGAAGGCTCCCACCTTGCAGTGTGTATCAGCTCCCACCTTGCAGCTTGTATCAGCTTCTACCTTCCAGCTTGTATCAGCTCCCACCTTCCAGCTTCTATCAGCTCCTACCTTCCAGCTTGTATCAGCTCCTACCTTCCAGCTTGTATCAGCTTCCACCTTTCAGCTTGTATCAGCTTCCACCTTCCAGCTTGTGTCAGATGCTCTGTGGACAGTGGCAAAAATGCTTTCTTCAACTGCCTGTGACACTGTGGTGGCAACTGAGAAAAGTGAACCATCAGCAGTGAGAAGCTGCTGTTCAGTGGCACAGGGAAAGGGTCCCTGTTGGCAGTGGACAAGATCCAGCCAGCTCAGGGAGAAGAAGTGGGAGACTTATTGGTGTGGAGGAAGCTTTAGGCTGGAAGTGGAGTCTCCCTGGTGGGAAAGATGCTGAGCTGGCTCCTGAAATGCTGCTGCTGGTAACATCTTCACAGGGCTCGGATCTCTCATTTGAAATGTGAGCTTGAGTAGAAGGTGTAGAGCCACCATCAGCCTCCTGCCCTGTCTGAGGATCCAACAAACTCCAGAGACAAACACTCAGTGTGGTGGGGCTGGCTCTGTTCTGCTGCTGCCAGGGCTGGGCAATTCCTCTTCTGAAGCCCAACTTTCTGCTGGGCAGTGGAGCAGAGCCAAAGTGTGGAGATGTGAAAGCTCACTGCATTTGCCATCCCCTGGTAACAGAGTGAGGAACCAGTTCCCCTCCTTGGCAGCTTCTGACTGCTTCTTCTCTCTGACTTCTTGTCTCTGACTGCTTATTCTCCACCTGACACAGGTCAGATGCTGGGCTGCTTCTTTTCTCTGTCAGTAAAAACAAAGACCTCAACGACTGTCTTGGGGGCCAATCAGCAATTCAGAGGAGCTGTCACACTGAGGGGCCACTGAAAGCCAACATCAGAAACCAAAGCGCATTTTAGTAACAAGCTGAATGCTTCTTGAAGCAGGAGGAGGAATGAGCCTAAATCAGCACATCCTCCAGCCTCTCCAGCCTCAGTGAGAGCAAACATTCCCAGCCCAGCTGAGGGGGTGATGTCCTGAGCCCATCCTAGCACAGCTGCCTGCAGGCAGGAGTGTGCCTATACTCGTGGCTTCCTCTGGAGCAGAGGAGTGCTGCTATTCCTGAGCTACCTCCCTGGGGATGGAACCAGCAACTGATCTGCTGAGAGAAGCAATGGCAGAAAGCAGTGCCAGAGCCAGACTGCTGAGCTTTCCTTCCTGCTGGCTCCTCAGCCCTTGCACGAGTTGTGAGTGGAGACCTGTGTGTGCTCCCTAAGCTCTCCTGCAGCCTTCTGCTCTGCTGACCCTTGCACTGCTTTTTAGCATCCTTTCCACTCCTCTGTGGCTGTGGCAGGGGAGAGACCTCCTGGCCAACTGACCCTACTGACTGGATCTATGGGAACAGGCTGGGGCTGTTTGCCTGCAGAAGAGAAGGCTCCAGGGAGATCTTAAAGCAGCCTTGCAGTGCCTGAAGGGGCTGCAGGAGAGCTGGAGAGGGACTTTGGGCAAGGGCTGGGAGTGGCAGGGTGAGGGACAATGGCTTTGAGCTGGGAGAGGGGAGAGTGAGAGTGGAGAGGAGGAAGAAATTGTTGAGAGTGAGGGTGGGGAGAGACTGGCACAGGCTGCCCAGGGAGGTTGTGGAGCACGGAATCACGGAATGTGATCAAAGATGGAATCACATTCTGTGCTTCTGTGCTCCACAACCTCTCTGGAGGTGTTGAAAGCCAGGTCGGATGAAGCCTTGAGCAAGCTGTGCTGGTGGGAGCTGTCCCTGCCCCATGGCAGGGGGCTGAAGCTGAATGATCTCGAAGGTCTCTTCCAACCCAACCCATTCTAGGGTTGCTCTGGGCTCTGGGCCAGCTTCCAGAAGTGGCTGCTGAGTGTCTGCAGGCTGTGGGTACCAGGGGGATGCTCACTGATCACCCCCAGCAGCTGCTTTCCCACTGGACAGGGTGACTCCGGGCTCTCTCTTCAGATCACCATCCCTCGAGGAACTGATGGCTTTGGCTTCACCATCTGCTGCGACTCCCCAGTCCGGGTGCAGGCTGTGGACTCTGGTAAGAGATCAGATCACATCAGATCCTTTCTATTCCTGATTTGAATTGGTGACTCTGCTCCTTTTTTTTTTTTTATTGCTTCCCAGGTCATGATGTGGTTCAGGAGCTCCCTTACTTGGCAGGGCTCTGGTTACCTCCAAGCAGCTTGACTTTGTGAAGTCTTTGTTGTCTCTAATGAGGCCAGAGGCCTCCAGGGCAGGGCTCTGTCACTGTTTTGGCAGCATGTTGCAGTAATTTGCAGAGATTTTGTTCCTTTTCCTCCCTAACCCAAGAACTGTGCAGCTGTTTGGGAGGCCTGCAGGAGGCGCCCAGGGGAAAGGTGCCAGACAGGGGCACAGAGGGGAGCAGGGTCATGGGAGCCCTCCCCTCACTTTCCTGACCAGATCTTCTTGGTGTGGTCCTGCAGGTCTGATTTGGTGTCTTTGTAGCTTGGAGCTCCCCAGATGGGCACAGAAGGCAGCAAGGTCATGGAAGCCTTCCCCTCACTTTCTTAGCCAGATCTTCTTGGTGTGGACCTGCAGGTCTGATTTGCTGCCTCTGTTGTAGCTTGGTGCTCCCCAGACAGGGGCACAGAGAGGAGCAGGGTCATGGGAGCCCTCCCCTCACTTTCCTGACCAGATCTTCTTGGTGTGGTCCTGCAGGATGGATTTGCTGTCTCTCCTGTAGCTTGGAGCTCCCCACTGCACACTGGAAGATGGGAATTTGGTAGAAGAGCTCTGAGAGGCCATTTCTGACTTTGTCCCAGGTGCTCTCTGTGTGCACTTTGAAGGGTGAAGCTTCAGGCTCAGCTGGCTCCACTTCATTTTCAGATGTGGGTGTTAGGGGACACAGATGGGATTTAGAGGAGGAGTCCAAGCTGTGAAAATGTTTGGGTGTCCACTGACTGAAGTACTTCTCCTTCTCCTCGTGCTCCCAGCTCTCAGCTCAGCGGGTGACTTGGCATTTCTCTTCTCCCCTCAGGTGGGCCAGCAGAAAAGGCAGGTCTGCAGCAGCTGGACACGGTGCTGCAGCTGAACGAGCAGCCTGTGGAGCACTGGAAGTGTGTGGAGCTGGCACATGAAATCAGGTGAGTGCTCACCCAAAGCATCCCTGCAGGACTCTGGGAACATGGCTTGGAGGAGCCCAGGGCAGGGGAGCAGGAGCTTTGAGTGGCTGTGGGAAGGAGAAGGCTTTGAGGGATGGGGGTGAGGAGGAATGGGTTTAAAGTGGCAGAGGGGAGATGGAAAGTGGATGTTAGGAAGAAGTTCTTTGCTGTGAGGGTGGTGAGACACTGGCACAGGTTTCCCAGGGAGGTTGTGGAGCACAGAAGCACAGAGGCACAGAATGTGATCTTTGATCTCATTCTGTGCTTCTGTGCTCCACAACTCCCTGGGGGTGTTCAGGACCAGGTTGGATGGGGCCTTTATTGATGATCTGGATGAGGGGATTGAGTCCATCATCAGCGAGTTTGCAGATGACACCAAGTTAGAAGCAGCTGTGGATCTGTTGGAGGGTAGCAGAGCCCTGCAGAGGGACCTTGCTGGGCTGGATGGGTGGGCAGAGGCCAATGAGATGAGACTGAACAAGGCTCAGTGCAGGGTTCTGCACTTTGGCCACAACAACCCCAGGCAGTGCTACAGGCTGGGGACAGAGTGGCTGAGAGCAGCCAGGCAGAGAGGGACCTGGGGGTGCTGGGAGATAGGAGCTGAACAGGAGCCAGCAGTGTGCCCAGGTGGGCAGCAGAGCCAATGGCATCCTGGGCTGGAGCAGGAGCAGTGTGGGCAGCAGGAGCAGGGAGGTTCTTCTGCCCCTGTGCTCAGCACTGCTCAGGACACACCTTGAGTGCTGTGTCCAGTTCTGGTTGCCTCCATTCAAGAGAGATGTTGAGATGCTGGAAGGTGCCCAGAGAAGGGCAGCAAGGCTGGGGAGGGGCCTGGAGCACAGCCCCAAGAGGAGAGGCTGAGGGAGCTGGGGGTGTGCAGCCTGCAGAAGAGGAGGCTGAGGGCAGAGCTCATTGCTCTCTACAGCTGTCTGGAGGGAGGTTGTGGCCAGCTGGGGTTGGGCTCTGCTGCCAGGCAGCCAGGGACAGAAGTAGGGGACAGAGGCCCAAGCTGTGGCAGGGCAGGTTCAGGCTGGATGTTAGAATCACAGAATCAGAGAATGCTTTAGGTTGGAAGAGACCTCAAAGCTCATCTAGTTCCAAACCCCCTGTGCCATAGGCAGGGACACCTCCCACTAGAGCAGGTCACTGAAGGCCTCATCCAACCTGGTCCTGAACATCTCCAGGGAGGGAGCAGCCACAACCTCCCTGGGCAACCTGTGCCAGTGTCTCACCACCCTCACTGTGAAGAACTTCTTCCTAACATCCATTTTCAATCTCCCCTCTGCCAGTTCAAACTCTGTCCGTTCCTCCTTGTCAGTACATTGCATTACAAGACTTTGTCCCCTTCAGATCCTGCAAGGCCACTCCAAAGTCTCCTGTCAGCCTTCTCTTCTGCAGGCTGCAGAGCCCCAACTCTCTCAGCCTGCTGCAGCCCTCTCAGCTGCGTCTTGGTGGCCTCCTCTGCACTGGCTCCAACCCTTGCATGTGCTGCTTGTGCTGGGGGCTGCAGAGCTGCAGACAGTGCTGCAGGTGGGGTGTGAGGAGAGCAGAGCCAAGGGGCACAATCCCCTCCCTTGCCCTGCTGCCCACAGCTGCTCTTGCTGCAGCCCAGCAGATGTTTGGCTGTTTCTCCACAGCAAGAGAGATTGGCATTGGATTGGGCTGCATGAGGAGGTGATGGAGTCCCCATCCCTGGAGGTGTTTCAGAGAAGGCTGCATGAGGCACTTAGTGACATGGATTAGGTGTTAGGTGATAGGTTGGACTTAAAGGTAAGGCTGGATGAGGCTCTGGGCAGCCTGATCTAGGGTAGGTTGTCTCTGCCCATGGCAGGGGGGTTAGAATCATAGAATCAGTCAGGGTTGGAAGGGACCACAAGGATCATCCAATTCCAACCCCCCTGCCATAGGTTGGAGCTGGATGATCCTTGTGGTCCCTTCCAACCCTGACTGATTCTATGATCCTGCAATTCTATCATCCTAGACGTCTTTTCCAACCTGCTTCATTCTGTGACTGTGTACATTGTGCTCAGCTGTAGCTTTGTAAAGCTTCATTCCTTAACTTGCAGCCAGCTGAGTTCAGTCTGGGTGCATCCTGGCTGGGGAGTGGGGGCAGGTCACACCCATCACCACTGCACCACCTCTTCCAGGAACTGTCCCACGGAGATCATTCTGCTGGTCTGGAGGCTGGTCCCGCAGGTGAAGGGGGGCCAGGAGGGCATGATCCGCAGGTCCTCCTGCAAGTCTGCCTACGACCTGCAGTGTCCCCCTAACAAGCGGGAGAAGAACGGCAGCGTCCCGCGGCCCGAGCAGCGCCGCAGCTGCCACCTGCTGTACGACCGCACCGACGGGCTGCTGCTCAACGGCTGGGAGAGGTACACCGAGCTGGGCAAGAGGGGCCAGAACACCATGCCTGCCCTCTCCAGGGTCCCCTCCACCACCGACCAGAACTACATCATCTTAACCCCCTTGAACCCGGGCAGCCAGGTAGGGCTGGTTGCCGCTCCCATGCTCAAGGTGTTGCGAGTGGCTGTTGGCTGTGCTTGTTGGGGGGCTGGGGAATGTGTCTGTGCTTGTGGGAGCTTCTCTTGGCCTGGGTTTCAACCTCCTTGAGCATCGTTCTTAGAGCAGCCCTCTACCTGAGGGGACTACAGGAGAGCTGGGGAGGGACTTCTGCCAAGGGCTGGGGGTGGCAGGATGAGGGACAACGGTTTTGAGCTGGGAGAGGGGAGAGGGAGAGTGGAGATGAGGAAGAAATTGTTGAGAGTGAGGGTGGGGAGAGACTGGCACAGGTTGCCCAGGGAGGTTGCAGATAAAATCATAGAATGGTTTAGGTTACAAGTGACCTCAAAGATCATCCAGTTCCAATCCCCCAGCCATAGGCAGGGACACCTAGAACAGGGACTAAGGGACACCACTAGAACAGGTAGCTCAAGGCTCAAGGATGTCTCCTCCCTGGAGGTGCTGAGCCTTGAGCAACCTGTGCTGGTAGAAGGCTGAACATAAGGAGGAAACTCTTTATAATGGGGTTGGAACAGGTAGCCCAGGGATGTGGTTGAGACATTGCTGGAGACATTTAAGATCAGCCTTGATGTGGCCCTGGGCAGCCTGATCTAGTTAAAGATGTCCCTGTTGACTGCAGGGGGATTGGACAAGATAACCTTAGAGGATCCCTTCCAACCCCATGCAATCTGTGAATCTGTGAAGGGCAGAGGGTTGGAACTGGATTATCTTCAAGGTCCCTTCCAAACCGAACCATTCTATGATGCCCTCTAAGTGTTTGCTGGAGCATCTGCCACTTTGCAAGCCAGAGCTGTGTCCCTTGGTGCAGCCTTCACTCATTTCCTAAAACATTGAGCACTGTGTGAGCAGGGCTGGGGTGAGCAACCTGCTGCCCCCTCTCAGGGCTTGGCCCAGGGGTAAGGCTGTGGGAAGTGTTCTCACTGTGTAGACCACAGCAGAAGTCTGCTCTCACTTGCTGCTGGCAAGAGGGCAAAAAGGATTTTCACCTCTTTGCACTGCTTTGGCTTTCCTGGCTTTGGCACGCTCAGGTTTGAACCGGCAGCACAAAGTGCAGCTCTTCAGAGCATAAAGGTGCACTGGCAGCACACAGTGCAGCTCTTCAGAGCACAAAGGCGCACTGGCAGCACACAGTGCAGCTGATCAGGAGCACAAAGGTGCACTGGCAGCACACAGTGGAGTTCAGGAGCACAAAGGTGCACTGGCAGCACACAGTGCAGCTGTTCAGGAGCATAAAGGTGCACTGGCAGCACACAGTGCAGCTGTTCAGGAGCACAAAGGTGCACTGGCAGCTCATGGTGCAGCTTTTCAGGAGCATAAAGGTGCACTGGCAGCACACAGTGCAGCTGTTCAGGAGCACAAAGGTGCACTGGCAGCACACAGTGCAGCTGTTCAGAGCATAAAGGTGCACTGGCAGCACACAGGGCAGCTGTTCAGGAGCATAAAGGTGCACTGGCAGCACACAGTGGAGTTCAGGAGCACAAAGGTGCACTGGCAGCACACAGTGCAGCTCTTCAGGAGCATAAAGGTGCACTGGCAGCTCACAGTGTAGCTCTTCAGGAGCATAAAGGTGCACTGGCAGCTCACAGTGTAGCTCTTCAGGAGCATAAAGGTGCACTGGCAGCTCACAGTGTAGCTCTTCAGGAGCATAAAGGTGCACTGGCAGCTCACAGTGTAGCTCTTCAGGAGCATAAAGGTGCACTGGCAGCACACAGTGCAGCTCTTCAGGAGCATAAAGGTACACTGGCAGCTCACAGTGCAGCTCTTCAGAGCATAAACGTGCACTGACAGCACACAGTGCAGCTCTTCAGGAGCATAAAGGTGCACTGGCAGCTCACAGTGCAGCTGTTCAGGAGCATAAAGGTGCACTGGCAGCTCACAGTGCAGCTGTTAAGGAGCATAAAGGTGCACTGGCAGCACAGTGCAGCTGTCCAGAGCCCTGGAGGTTTTATGACCCATGCTGCAGCCAGCTGCACTCCATGAGCCCACCAAAGTTACTTTTGTTTTATTGCTCTTCTCTCCATTCCCAGCCCACCTGTCTCTCTCCTTTACTCCCTTTCTCTTCCCTTTGCGAAGGCCTCATGGAGAGCCTCTGGTGATATTTTGGTGACCAGCCCAGCCCTGGACTTTGACAAGTTGATTATTGTAAAGGTCACTGCAGGTGACTGTGTCCTTTCTGGGTTGTGTCTTGCAGCTGCTGAGGCCTGTCTATCAGGAAGACAACACTACTGTGGGTAAGTTGCTGAAGTGATAGATGGAGAGGCAATGGTCTGAAAATGTGCCAGGGGAGGTTTGGGCTGGAGATGAGGAGAAATTTCTTTGCTGTGAGAGTGGTCAGGGATTGGCACAGGCTGCCCAGGGAGGTGCTGGAGTCCCCATCCCTGGAGGTGTTCAGGAAACCTGTGGCCATGGCACTTGGGGCCATGGTTCAGTGGCCATGGTGGTGCTGGGTTGCTGGTTGGAGTCAATGATCTCAGAGAGCTTCTCCAACCCAAACCATTCTATGATTCTGTGTGCTGAAAACATTGCTCAGAGCACCCAGCAGAACTGGACCTGATCTTTCTAGCACTATCAAGTCCTTGCCCTTAGCCTTGCAAAGCTGCAGTGCAGTCCCTGGTGTGCTGGGGACAGTGGCAGAAGGGGCTTTTGGGTAGTGTAATCTTCCAATTCTGCATCAAATATAAGAGAAGAACCTTGCCCCCAGCCCAGAGGAGAGCACAGCTCCGAGTGTCACTGGCTGAGTCCCATGGTGAGAAAGGCTGTGGCAAGGACTTCTGTGAGGGGTAGAATGAGAGCATTGAGTTTGGAAGTGCTAAGCACTGTTGTGGAGGCTCCCCACAGGTGTCCATGGGCCTCTCTGTGAGGTGTTTCCTTTCTCATGTTGCATCTGAACAGGAGGAGAAACTTCTTTGGTGTGAGGGTGGAGGAGCCCTGGAGCAGGCTGCCCAGAGAGGTTGTGGAGTCTCCTTCTCTGCAGAGCTTCCAAACCCCCTTGCCATTGTGCTCCTGGGCAAGCTGCTGTGGGTGCCCTGCTGGAGCAGGGGGTTGGGACTGGATGATCTCCAGAGGTCCCTTCCAACTCCCACCCTGCTGGGTTCTGTGACTTGTGCTGGTTCTGAGTTTATTTAGCATTAGCTCTCCAGAGGGAGGCCTGTGGCAGAGAACCTGAGCCATGCTGAGAGGCAGTGGTGTGGAGCTGGCCAGCAGCAGCTTGGTGACAGGAGCAGACAGGCTGGGCGTGGGCAGAAAACAGGCCTTGGGCAGGTGCTGAATTCCCCTGATAAAAGGAGGTGATTTAGGGCTAAGTGGAAAAGCAGCTCCAGAACAGCCCAGGCAGATCCTACCTGTCCCGGGGTTGAGCCTCTGCTCTGCTCCGATGTTATCTGGCAGCACAACTGTGCAAAAGGGGAAGGAGAAAATGTCAGGATGGTTGCACTTAGGGCTGGAAACAACCTTCTGGGTCACCAGGGTCACCCCCCCCACCCCGAGGCAGACTGCTAAAGCAAGCAGTAAACAGCAGGCTGGCTTGGCAGCAGGGCATGGGCTGCCTTGGCTGGCTGTTATCTGCAGGCAAACTCCCTGCTTCCTGATGCCTAATGGGAGGTGTAATGGAGGGGGGGGGAGCTTTGTGTGTTTGCTTTGGATCAGACCTTATCTGCTCTGAGCCACGTTCATGAGTGCTTTGGCTCATTTCTGCCTGGGAAGGTTGTGGGTGTCCCTTTCAGAAGCTGCTGCCGTGGGAGCAGGGACTACTGGGGCTGGAGGGAGGGATGCTGGAGCTGTGTGGTGCTGGACTCAGGTGAGGGCAGGGATCCATCCAGAAGGGTCTTGACAGGCTTGGGAAGAGACCCAGTGCCAGCTGCATGAGGGGCAGCAAGTCACAGTGCAAGGTCCTGCAGCTGGGTTGGGACAACCCCAAGCACAAATCCAGGTTGGGTGCAGAGGGGGTTGAGAGCAGCCCTGAAGAAAAAGCCTTGGGGGTGTTGGGTGCTGAGCAGCTCCCCAGGAGCCAGCAGTGCCCTCCTGCAGCCCAGAAGGCAGCTGTGTGCTGGCTGCAGCCAGAGCAGGGTGGGCAGCAGGGCAGGAGAGGGGATCCTGCCCCTGGGCTCTGCTCAGACCTCACCTCCAACCCTGCCTCCAGCTCTGCTGTCCCCAGCAGCAGAAGGGCTCAGAGCTGCTGGAGTGAGGCCAGAGGAGGCCACAAAGATGCTGGCAGGGCTGGAGCAGCTCTGCTGTGAGCACAGGCTGAGGGAGCTGGGGGGGTGCAGCCTGCAGAGGAGAAGGCTCCAGGGGGAGCTGAGAGCTGCTGCCAGTGCCTGAAGGGATCCTGCAGGAAGGCTGCAGAGAGACTTTGGCTGAGGGTGTCTGAGGCAGGCCAAGGGGAATGGTTTGGAGCTGAGGCAGAGCAGGGTTAGAGTGGAGCTGAGGCAGAAGTTGTTGAGTGAGAGGGTGGTGAGAGTCTGGCACAGGCTGCCCAGGGAGGTTGTGTCTGACTTCTCCCTGGAGGTGTTCAAGGCCAGGTTGGATGTTGCCTTGAGCAAGCAGGTCTAGTTGAGAGGTGTCTCTGCTCATGGCAGGGGTGTTGGAGTAGATGTTCTCTGAGATCCCTTGAACACCTCCAGGCAGGGGCAGCCACAGCCTCCCTGGGCAACCTGTGCCAGTCTCTCCCCACCCTCACTCTCAACAATCTCTTCCTCATCTCCACTCTCACTCTCCCCTCTCCCAGCTCAAAGCCATTCTCCCTCATCCTGCCACTCCCAGCCCTTGGCCAAAGTCCCTCCCCAGCTCTCCTGTAGCCCCTTC
>VWZI01018114.1:62020-86903 GCA_013396835.1 Psilopogon haemacephalus | reverse complement strand
AGGCTGCTCTGAGGTCTCTCTGCAGCCTTCTCTTCTCCAGGCTGCACAGCCCCAACTCTCCCAGCCTGTCCCCACAGGAGAGCTTCTTCAGCCCTCTCAGCATCTTGGTGGCCTCCTCTCCAGCAGCTCCAGGTCCTTCTTGAGCTGGGGGCCCCACAACTGGAGGCAGTGCTGCAGGTGAGGCCTCAGCAGAGCAGAGCAGATCACATGAGTATGATGGGTCTGGGAAGGAGGATGGTAGAGTTGCCTCCAGCAGATACCCACCAACCCATCCAGGTGCTCACAGGCCCTTGCCAGTACAGGCTCCCTGCAGCCTGTGATGCTGTCACCTCTTCAGGCATAGCATCTTCTGAGCACCCTGTGTCCTGTGCTCTCAGGAGGGAAAACACTGCTGGGACCCTGCTGGGTGCATTCAAAGGCTGGGAGGAAAGGGCTTAGGAATCACACAGCCACAGGATGTTAGGAGTTGGAAGAGACCTCCAGAGATCAGCCAGTCCAAGCCCTGCCAGAGCAGGATCACCCAGAGCAGGGCACACAGGAATGCTTCCAGGTGGGGCTGGAAGCTCTCCGGAGCAGGAGACTCCACAACCTCTCTGAGCAGCGTGCTCCAGGCCTCCAGCACCCTTGCTCCAAAGAAATTTCTCCTCCTGTTGAGGTGGAACCTCCTAAGTTCCAGCTTGTCTCCATTGTGCCTGTCACTGGGCACCTTCTTCTTGACACCCACCCCTCAGAGCAGCAACTGCCCAGGCATAGGACTCACTCACAGAGCAGCAAGCAGGAAGCAATGATCATTGTTAATAATTGGAATCATGGAATCAGGATTGGAAAGGACCTTTCAGATTGCTGAGTCCAACTATTACCCCAGCACTGCCAAGTCCACCACCAAACCATGTCCCTCAGCACCACAGCTCCATGGCTTTTAAATCCCTCCAGAGAAAGGGACTCCTCCAAGGGTCCTGGGTAGCCTGTTCCAGGCCTTGACAACCCTTATGGGGAAGAAATTGTTCCTCCTGTCTGACCTAAACCTCCCCTGGGGCAACTTGAAGCCATTTCCTCTTGTCCTGTTTCTTGTCACTTGGGAGCAGAGCCCAACCCTCACCTGGCTCCAGCCTCCTTTCAGGGAGCTGTAGAGAGCAATGAGGCCTCCCCTAAGCATCTTTTTCTCCAGCTGCCTCAGCTGCTCCTCCCCAGGCCTGTTCTGTGTCATTGATCACTAATCACAGGCTGATCAATGATGCTGGAGTTCTGGGACTACTTTGACACGTCCCTGATGTCTCCTGGCCTCTAGCACTGCAGCCTGACAGGTGTGGAGTTGCTGGAGGAGCTCCTGTGGGCTTGTTGGGTGAAGTTCCAGCCCTTCTTGGCCAGCTGAGGTGGGAGGCTGCAGAGGACAGCTGCTGTGTGACCTCTCCTCAGAATGAGGCCAGCAGCTTTCTGCCATGGAGAGGGACAGAGAGAAAATCCAGCCAGGCTGCTTGGATCTGTTCCAGCACCACAATGTAGTGCTGAAATCCAGTGGATGATGCTGTGCCAGCCTCATGCTGGTGAGGTCACCCTTGATAAATCCACCCTGGTGCCTGAGTAACCATCACACCCCTGGGAGCAAGTGGAGAAAGCATAGATTGATCTCATCTGCATGGATGTGTTTATCATCTCTGTCTCTTTCTCTGGTACCTCCAATCTGAGTCCCTTCTGAAAACAGTGCTTAAGCCACCCCCCACTGCCCCATGATGTGAAATCCCTGCCCTTTGCTAACTCCCCAGCCCAGAATCCAGAGCAGGCAGGACTTGTGTGGCTCAGAATGTCCCAAGGTTTACATTTCCAGTCCTCTGCCACCCTCCCTGAGGTGGTTTTCCCCTTGCTGGGCAGGGAAGGGTCATAGTTGATGGTGCAGGTTGAGAGGTTGTGACTCAAGAGTGACCATTTAAAGGCATCCCTGGGCTTAGTCTTGATGCTCATTTCATACTTTCAGTGCTGCACTGGTATGTGGTGTTGGTGTGAGTTGTGAGAGGTGTTGGTGTGAGGTGTAGGTGTGTGTGGTGTTGGTGTGAGCTGTGTGAGGTGCTGGTGTGAGGTGTAGGTGTGTGGGGTGAAGGTAGGAGGTGTGTGTGATGTTGGTGTGAGGTGTGTGTGGTGTTGGTGTGAGTTGTGTGAGGTGTGTGAGGTGTAGGTGTGAGGTGTGTGAGGTGTAGGTGTGAGGTGTAGGTGTGAGCTGTGTGTGGTGTGTATGGTGTAGGTGTGAGGTTCAGGTGTGAGGTGTGTCAGGTGTGTGAGGCATTGGTGTGAGGTGTGTGTGGTGTAGGTGCGAGGTGTAGATGTGAGATGTGTGAGGTGTAGGTGTCAGATGTGTGAGGTGTGTGTGGTGTAGGTGTGAGGTGTGTGTGGTAGTACCACACCTGAGAGGAGGCTGCAGTGAGGTGGGGGTTGGGCTCTGCTCCCTAGTATCAAGTGATAGAAGGAGAGGGAATGGCCTGAAATTGTGCCAGGGGAGGGTTAGGTTGGAGATGTGGAATTTTGTTTTTACTGCAAGTGGTCAGGAGTTGGCAGAGGCTGCCCAGGGAGGTGCTGGAGTCCCCATGACTGGAGGTGTTCAAGACACCTGTGACCATGGCACTTGGGGCCATGGTTTGGTGGTCGTGGTGGTGCTGGGTTGCTGCTTGGACTGGATGCTCTCAGAAGGCTTTTCCGACTCAAACAACTCTAAGATGCTAATTCTCAGTGTGGTGATTCTGTGATCTCTTCCTCCAAACTGCCTGGAGCAGAGGCAGATGTGCTGGCCTGAGCTTGCTGTGGCTCCTTGGCTCTTTGTTTGGAGGTACAGAGATGTGTCTGTGCTGCTGGCATGGCCCAGCTAAGTCCTTGGCCCAGCCAGTGAGCAGCTCCTGACTGGGCAGAAGTGTCAGGAGCTGTCTCATTTTACACGAGGGAGATGAAGTCAGAGCTGTTATTTCATGAACCCCTGGGAAACTCTGACAGCAGAGTGCTGAGTGTCTGTGCAGCTCTGCCTCCAGCTTTTCACCCCAGGCTCCCTGTGCCCTCTACTCCAGAGCAGGATCCAAGCTGGCAGCAGCTCCGTGGGAGCTCTCTTCTGATTCCATCTTTCTTTCTGCTTCCTCTGTTGGTCCAGGAAATGCCTGTAAGGGGAAATCCCAGACGGGCTCTAGCAGAAAATCCAGGCTGATGAAGACTGTGCAGTCGATGAAGAGCCATGGGAACTACCAGAACTGTACCATCATGAGGCCACACATCCCACACTCCAGCTATGGCACCTATGTGACACTGGCTCCCAAGGTGCTGGTGTTCCCAGTCTTTGTGCAGGTGAGTGCAGCTGGAAGCAAGGATCTGACACAGTCAGTGCCCAGCAGAGCAGCTGAAAAGAAGAACTCGACAGTTCTGGAGCCCCCAGCACAAGCAGCACATGCAAGTGTTGGAACCAGTGCAGAGGAGGCCACCAAGATGCAGCTGAGAGGGCTGCAGCAGCTCTGCTCTGAGCACAGGCTGAGAGAGTTGGGGCTCTGCAGCCTGCAGAAGAGAAGGAGATCTTGGAGTGGCCTTGCAGGATCTGCAGGGGGCTGCAGGAGGGCTGGGGAGGGACTATTGACAAGGGCTGGGAATGAGAGGAGGAGGAGGAATGGGTTTGAAGTATCAGAGGGGAGATTGAAAGTGGATGTTAGGAGGAAGTTGTTTGCAGTGAGGGTGGTGAGACTCTGGCACAGGTTGCCCATGGAGGTGTTCAAGGCCAGGTTGGATGAGGCCTTGAGTGACCTGTTCTAGTGGGACCTGTTCTGTGTCATAGTGTGCCTATGGCACAGGGGGGTTGGAACTGGCTGAGCTTTGAGGACCCTTCCAACCTAAACCATTCTATGATTCTATGAAAATGTTCTCACTCCCTGCTTCCTTAAATGGTTTTCTTAAAGCTTGGCCCAGAGTCTGCTGTCTGCAGTAGTTCAGTGCCTTTGTGCCCTTCCTGTGGCCATAAGCCCAGAAAGTCTCATTGGATCCAGTATGTTTAGGGAATCCCAGCATGGTGGGGTTGGAAGGGACCTCTGGAGATCATCCAGTCCAACTCCCTGCTCCAGCAGGGCACCCACAGCAGCTTGCCCAGAAGCACAGTGGCCACAGGGGTTTGGAAGCTCTCAGGAGGAGGAGGTTCCACAACCTCTCTGGGCAGCCTGCTCCAGGCCTCCAGCACCCTCACACCAAAAAACTTTCTCCTCCTGTTCAGATGGAACCTCCTGGATTCCAGTTTGTTGCCCTTGTCCTGTCTCTGGGCACTACTGACAAGAGTCTGGCCCCAGTCTCTTGCCCCCCACTCTTTAGCTCTGGCCGAGCACTGATCAGCTCCCCTCTGGGGCTGCTCTTGTGCAGGCTCTCAGCCCCAGGGCTCTCAGCCTTTGCTCCTCACAGAGCTGCTCCAGGCCCCTCAGCATCTGCTGGACTCTCTCCAGCAGTTTTCTGTCTGTCTTGAACTGGGGAGCACAGGAATGGACATGGTACTCCAGCTGTGGCCTCACCAGTGTGCAGTGTAGAGGCCGAGGAGAGCCTCCCTTGCCCTGTTGCCTTGCACCCCAGGAGACCCTTGGCCTGTTGCCCACAAGGGCACTCTGCTGGCTCATGCTGAACTCGTTGTCCAGAAGGACTCATCCAGGACAACCAAACCTGTCCTGTTCCTCTGCAGCACTGCACAGGAAAGTGCTGCCTGGGGAGCTGAGTGTGGCATGAGCAAGGACAGGCCTCAGAGTCACCTTGAGTGGCTGTGAGGGCAGTGCACAAACTCGGGCAGCAGACACTCTGCTCTGCAGGACGTGAGAACCTGAGGTGCCATTTCCTGCTGAGAAGCACCCATGGGCCAGCCCACGCTGCTCAGCATGCTGAGAGCTGCAGAGACAGGCAGCTGCTGAGCTTTTTCTAGCTGCCTCTGAACTGGGTGCTGAGGGAGAGGCTTTCTGCCACCCCTGTGCCTGCCCTGCAGGCTGTGTCCTGGGCACAGCACGTTGGGGGTGGCCTCTGCCTCACCAGCTGACAGCTTGAAGTGAAGACAAAGTGGGGCTGGTGGGTGGAAAGTTTTGCTGGCAAACCACACGTCCAGTGGAAGCTCTGACTGAGGCTTTCTTCTTCTGTTTTTTAATTTTTGTTGTTGCTTTTATTTCCTTTTTCCATTCCCATCTAGCCCCTAGACCTCTGCAACCCAGCCCGGACTCTGCTGCTGTCAGAGGAGCTGCTCCTCCACGAGAGCAGGAGGAGAGCTACCCAGGTAAGACTTCCCATGCTCAGCTTCCCAACCCTGCTCCTCTGCAGCTGGATGAGGAGGAAACTCTTTTGTGGAGAGGGACTTATGCCTACCACTACCTGAAAGGAGGTTGTAGCCAAGTGGGGTTGGTCTCTTCTGCCAGGCACCAAAGAACAAGAGGACACAGGCTCAAGCTGTGCCAGGGCAGGCTCAGACTGGATGTTAGGAGGAACCCACCTGGATGTGTTGCTGTGTGCCCTGCCTTGGGTGCCCCTGCTCTGGCAGGGGGTTGGACTGGATGATCTGTGGAGGTCCCTTCCAGCCCCCACCACACAGTGACTGATTCTCCTGGGTGGTTTGAAGCTGTTTGCTTTCAGGTCAGAGTCAGAGTTGTGTTGTAGCAGCCAAAGGTGAGGTAATGAAGACCAACTGCTGGCATTTGCAGCCTGGGTGGAGTGTCTGTGTGCATGGCAGTGTTCAGGGGATGGGATGGAGAGCCTCAGGACAGGCATGCCTGGAGAGGCTGTGCTGCTCTGTCCCCACATGGCCACAGCAGCCCTGCCAGACCCCCAGCTGCCCAGAGACATTGTGGAGTCTGCTTCCAAGCCCAGCTGGTCGCTGTGATCCTGGGCAAGCTGCTGTGGCAGCAGCGGGGTTGGACTGGATGATCCTCAGAGATCCCTTCCAACCCCACCATGCTGGGATTTGGTGTGGTTCTGTGGTGTCTCAAGGGAAGGACTCTGCTTACAATGCCCTAAGGATGAGTGTGAAGCTGGAAGAGGATTTCCCAGCTGGAGCTGCTGCCAGGAAAAGGCAGGATGCTGTAGACTGGCCAGGAGCCTGAGCCAGCCTGGCAGAATGGTGGTGCCTGGAGGCTGTGGTGTCTGTGCAAGCCTGGCAGAGGGCAGGGCAAGAGGCTGCCAGAGGAGTGAAAGGACAGCAGCAGTGCATGGCAAGGAGCATGTGGCAGGAGCTGTTTGGCCAGGCAGGAGCCCTCCTGCTGTGGACCCAGGTGTGGTGCTGAGCTGGGAGCAACACCACTGGGACACCAGTCACAGCCCTCCAGTGCCTGCAGTGTGCCACAGGGTCACAGCAGGCTTGCAGAGCTTCAGGGAAGCAATGCAGGTCCCTCTGGAAAGCCAAAGGCTCTCCTCCAGCACTTCAAGGGCCTCTGCTTGGGTCCTGCTGGGCTGTGGGATCCTAATGGGCTGTGGGATCCTGATGGACTGTGAGGTCCTGCTGGGCTGTGGGACCCTGCTGGGTTGTGGGATCCTGATGGACAGTGAGATTCTGCTGGGCTGTGAGATCCTGCTGGGCTGCGAGATCCTGCTGGGCTGTGAGATCCTGCTGGGCTGTGAGATCCTGCTGGGCTGTGGGACCCTGCTGGGCTGTGGGATCCTGCTGGGCTGTGAGATCCTGCTGGGCTGTGAGATCCTGCTGGGCTGTGGGACCCTGCTGGGCTGTGGGACCCTGCTGGGCTGTGGGATCCTGCTGGGCTGTGAGATCCTGCTGGACTGTGGGACCCTGCTGGGCTGTGGGACCCTGCTGGACAGTGAGATCCTGCTGGGCTGTGAGATCCTGCTGGGCTGTGAGATCCTGCTGTGCTGTGGGACCCTGCTGGGCTGTGGGATCCTGTGGGGCTGTGGAATCCTGATGTGCTGTGGGATCAGGGAGCCCAAGCTTCTGAAGGCAGCAAGACTTCAGCTGGGCTGGACACAAGGGAGCCTGCCCTGGTCCAGCAGGGCTCACTTCCTCTCCAGCTTTCTCTGCTGCCTCAGCAGGGGTTGTCCTGTTCCTGGTGGCCCCTTTCTTCCTTGCTCCAGGTGGTTTCCCATTTCCCACACAGCCTCTCTCAAGCTGGGCCTCTCACTGCTCCTGTGCTTAGCAGGACTCTTTGCTGTGTCTCGTTCTGCTTTGGCCAAGGGGCTCAAGAGAGGAGTGCAGGGGCTGGAACCATCTGTCCTGTTCCGTCTCCCAGGCAGCCAGGGACAGAAGGAGGGGACACAGCCTCAAGCTGTGGCAGGGCAAGTTCAGGCTGGATGTTAGGAGGAAGTTGTGCAGAGAGAGAGATTGGCATTGGGATGGGCTGCAGGGGAGGTGGTGGAGTCCCCATCCCTGGAGGTGTTAAAGCAGAGCCTGGATGGGCACTGAGTGCCATGGTCTGGTTGATTGGGTAGGGCTGGGGGATAGGTTGGGCTGGATGAGTTTGGAGCTCTCTTCCAACCTGGCTGATTCTATGGTTGTGTGATTTTATGATTCCATGATCTTCTTGTAAGCCTCCCCAGAATCTTCTGTCCCTGGCAGCTCCACGTCAGGCCCCACATCCTCCTCACTGAGCAAGCTGTCTCCCATCTCCTGAAGGAGCCAACCTATCTCTCTGGAGGCTTGCCAGCATCTGTCCTTTCCCTGACCTTACCTCTGGAGCAATCCCTGTTCGGGCCTTAATCACATCCTGTCTAGACTTTGGTGCAGTTCTCACTCCTGTGGTCTCCTGAAATCCCTGCAGCTGCAGCGTGCCAGAGGAGCCAGCATGGTGCAGGAAGCCCAGCACAAGGTGTCCAACAGGAGCTTTGCTCTCCTTGCTCCATCTCTGATGGGCCTGCAGGAGATTTGGCAAACCCTGAGCTGCCTTCACAGTGTGGGCTGTGCTCATCTCCTTTTCAGCTCTCTTCTCTGCCATCCCATCAGGGGCTGCAGATCAGGATGGTCCTGCCTTGCCCTCTGGGAGGCTGCAGCTGTGCAGGGAGCCTGGAGGACATGGGCTGGGCCTGCCCAGCTTTTCTGCTCTTCTCTGCAAGGCAGGAGGTTCTGCTTTCTCACCCCAAGTGTTGCCTTCAGGTTCCTACCACTGCTGCTCTGGGCAAGGGTTGCCCACTCCATTTTTCAGTGTGTGACTGAGTTTGGCCAATGCTGTGAGTTGGCTAAAGCCCTGCTCCTTGGCACAAATCTTTGCTTTCAGCCATTCTTAACTCCTGAATCTGAGTGAGAATGCCAGAAACCTGCACTGACCTCCTCCCTCCACCACACTAATTCCATTTTCCTGTCTTTCTTCCACACTGCCATTTCATCAGTGACATTGATGAGGGCACAGAGAGACAGACAGAGGAGAGGAGAAGGGAGGGGATGAGAGGCAAGGCTCTGGGGAGACTGCTAATATTTGAAGGGGACTCCAGCACTCCTGGAGGGTCCTGTCACTCCCAGCTCTTGTCAGAAGTCCCTCCCCAGCTCTTCTGTAGCCCAGCTTAGGTACTAGAAGGTTGCTCTGAAGTCTCCCTGCAGCCTTCTCTTCTGCAGGCTGAGCAGCCCCAGCTCTGCCAGCCTGTCCCTGTCACCAGAGCAGACCTTTCATCAGTCAGCTGTTTTATTTCTGCCTTTGGGGTGGGAAATCAGTTCTGGGAAGTCCCTGAAGAGTGTCTGACTCTCCAGGGATCAGCTGTGGTGGTTTCCATCCTGGGTGAAGCCAGGAGCTCTGTTGCTTATAGTTTTGCTCCTTTGCTTTCACGAGTCTGGATTTTTTTTTCCAGGGTAGGTAGCAGAGCTGTTTGCCAAGGGCTGGCAGAGACATGTGCCAGCACCTCCAGGGATGTGGCCCCAAACATCTCCCTGGGCAACCCATTCCAGGTTCTCACCACTCTCATGCTCAAGAACTTCCTCCTCACCTTCAGGCTGAATCTCCCCACCTCCTGCTCTGCTCCATCCCCCCTAGTGCCAGCGTGTGGGTGGTGTGATGGCAACCCTAGGCACAGCTCCAGATCACTCTCTGCAGCCCTCCCCTCCTAGACCTGCTGGCTGCTGCCTTAGGCTCACCCTTGGGGTGAGTTTGCCAAGCTCAGAGCTGCAGTGCTCACCCCACAGAGCTGCTCCCTCCCTCCCTGAGCAGGGTCTGCTGCAGCCCTGAGCTTCCTGCTGTTGGCTGCCCTGGGCAGGCTGTGTGTGGGTGGAAGGGACACCCTCCTCTCCTTCCCCCAGCACCCTTGGAGGAGCAGAGGCACCTCTGTGAAGAGTTCTGTGTGGAGCTGCTCTGAAATTGTCTTCCTGGAAGCAGCTTCTAATAGAGCAGCTCTTACGTAAGCCAGACTGGCTCAGCTTTTATCCTCTCTGCATCCTGCATTCAATCATTCCTATCTTCCCAGAAAAGCACAAGGGTACCTCTAAATACCTCTCCTGGGCTTCTGTTTCCATCGTTCCCTGCTCCAATCTGTTTGACTTTGAAGGGATTTTTGTTTTCCCCCGATGATCTTTTTTTTTTTCCTCCCCTGCCCTTTAAGCTCCTCTGTGTGTTAGGTCTTCATCTTCTTTCCTTCATTTGCAGCCTGACCACTTGCAGACCAGAGAATGGTCTGGGTTGAAAGGGAACCTCCAAAAGTCATCCAGTCCAACCCCCTCTGCAGTAGTCAGGGACATCCACTAGATCAGGTTGCCCAGAGCCCTGTGGAGCCTCACCTTGAACATCTCCAGGCCTTTGTCTCCTTTCTTTGTTGAGTTGCTGTTCTCAGAATCACAGAATCACACAACTGTCTCTGTTGGCAGAGACCTTTAAGATCACTGAGTCCAACCATTCCCTAGCTCTACCCAGGCTGCTGCTAAGCCCTGGGCCTCAGCACCACAGCTCTGCAAGCTTCAGAACAGCTCCAGGGATGGGCATTCAACCACCTCCCTGGGCAGGCTGTTGCAGTGTTTGAGAACCCTTCCAGTGGAGAAGTTTCTTCCAATGTTCAACCTGAAGCTCTCCTGCTGCAATTGAGGCCAATTCCTCTTGTCCTGTTGGTTGTTCCTTGGGAGAAGAGGCCAAGCCCTACCTGGCTCCAACCTTCTTTCAGGGAGCTGTAGGGAGCCAGAAGGTCTCCCCTCAGCCTCCCTTTCTTCTGGACCCCCCCAGTTCCCTCAGCTGCTCCTCCTCAGTCCTGTTTTCCAGACCTTTCTCCACCTTTGTTGCCTTTCTCTGGACCTGCTCCAGCCCCTCCATGTCCTTCTTGGAGTGAGGGACCCAATCCTGAACCCAGCACTCAAGGTGTGGCCTCACCAGTGCCAACATCTCTTTGAGGCTGACAAACCTGGGATGGCATCAGACACATCCCAGCAGAGTTACCTTTTGCAACGTGTTGGGCAGAGGAGAAATGTCCCAGTGCAGTTTGCCCTTCGTTACTCCTTGTATTAATTAGATCAGAAGTCAGGAAGAAGGTGGACCTGGGCACTGTGCCAGCAGTGGGCTGAGAGCAGAGGAAGGCACTTGGCAGCTCCTGCAGAGCAAAGCAGAGCCCCTCTGGCTTCACCCTGCCAGCAGCTTTCTGCTCGTTGAGAATCCCACACAGCTGAAGTGGCACAGCCAGGAGAAACCTTGTGGCAAGGCCTTCAGCCTGGTGTCAGAGCCAGATGCCACTGCCCAGATGTGTGTGAGCCTCACCACCATATGCTAAGCGGCTGCCCAGCTTGTCCCCTGCCAATGAGTGTCCCTCAGGCCCTGGGCACAGACTGTGCCAGCAGCATGTCCCTGTAAGCAGTGATTCAGCCCCGTGCAGAGCAAAGGCACCTTCCAAAGGCTGCCCTGCTGCTGGCACTGCTGCCAGCTCCCTGCAAGCCCCTGGGCTGCCTGCTGGGTTTGAGAAAGGGCTGCCAAAGGCCTACCAAAACAGCAGTGCTGTTGGGAAGCAACTGGCCCTTTGCCCTGGGAGCCTTTTGGGAGCATCCCAAGGAGCAGTGAGATGCAGCCATGGCAGGGAGCAGTTAGATGCAGCCATGGCAAGGAGCAGCTAGAGGCAGCCATGGCAAGGAGCAGTTAGAGGCAGCCATGGCAAGGAGCAGCTAGAGGCAGCCATGGCAAGGAGCAGCTAGAGACAACCATGGCAAGGAGCAGCTAGATGCAGCCATGGCAAGGAGCAGTTAGAGGCAGCCATGGCAAGGAGCAGTGAGAGGCAGCCATGGCAAGGAGCAGCGAGAGGCAGCCATGGCAGGGAGCAGCTAGATGCAGCCATGGCAAGGAGCAGTTAGAGGCAGCCATGGCAAGGAGCAGCTAGAGGCAGCCATGGCAAGGAGCAGCTAGAGACAACCATGGCAAGGAGCAGCTAGATGCAGCCATGGCAAGGAGCAGTGAGAGGCAGCCATGGCAAGGAGCAGTGAGATGCAGCCATGGCAAGGAGCAGTGAGAGGCCAAGGAGCAGTGAGAGGCCAAGGAGCAGTGAGAGGCAGCCATGGCAAGGAGCAGCTAGAGGCAGCCATGGCAAGGAGCAGCTAGATGCAGCCATGGCAAGGAGCAGTTAGAGGCAGCCATGGCAAGGAGCAGCTAGAGGCAGCCATGGCAAGGAGCAGCTAGAGACAACCATGGCAAGGAGCAGCTAGATGCAGCCATGGCAAGGAGCAGTGAGAGGCAGCCATGGCAAGGAGCAGTGAGAGGCAGCCGTGCCAAGGTGTTCCCATGGTGGTTCTTGTGCTGAGTGCAGTGAGTGGTCTGGCAGCCTGCAGAGGGTCCAGCATCCACTGGCATGTTGCAGCTGCTTCCTGGCATCTTCTGAGTTTTGCTGTATGCCCTGATGTGTGCTGGAGAGCAGCACAGACTCAAACCTCAAGTACACTTGTGTAAAGGTGCCAGTTTGGTTCCCTGCAGCTTCCTTAGTGCAAAGGTGCCAGTATGGTTCCCTGCCACTGCCCTGGTGCCAGCTTGTTTCCTTGCAGCTTCCCTGGTCTACGTGTGCCAGTTTGGTTCCCTGCAGCTGCCCTGGTGCAAAGGTGCCAGTCTGGTTCCATGAAGCTGCCCTGGTGGTGCACAGGTGCCAGCTTGGTTCCCTGTATCTGCCCAGGTGGCGCACAGGTGCCAGTTTGGTTCCCTGCTGCTGCCCTGGTGCAAAGGTACCAGCTTGATTCCATGCAGCTGTCCTCATGGTGTAAAGGTGCCAGTTTGGTTCCCTGCTGCTGCCCTGGTGCAAAGGTACCAGCTTGATTCCCTGCAGCTGTCCTCATGGTGTAAAGGTGCCAGCTTGGTTCCCTGTATCTGCCCTGGTGTTGCAGAGGTGCCAGTTTGGTTCCCTGCAGCTACCCTGGTGGTGCACAGGTACCAGCTTGGTTCCCTGTATCTGCCCAGGTGGTGCAGAGGTGCCAGTTTGGTTCCCTGCCGCTGCCCCGATGTGCTGTGCTGGTGGCAGTGACGGAGCGGCAGTGCCCCGGGGCAGGCAGCGGCCGTGCAGAGGGAGCAGCCTCAGTGTGTGCTCAGGCGGCTCAGGTTCGCTGTTAGGCTGCGGCTCCTGCGCCTGCCGTTAGTCGTCAACTCGCTCCCTCCTCCTGCTCCTCTGATTTATAACTCCTGCGAATGGGAAGTGGCAGGAGGCAGCCGCGGGGAGGTGTGCCCAGCGCTCAGCTGCCGGGCAGGTTTCTGCCTCTCCTCGGGCAGGTTTGTGCCTCTCTTCCTGGGGCTTTTGGTAGGTGGCTGCCAAGCAGGGGAGCTTCACCCCGGGCTTGCTGGGAGCGCCCAGCTGAGGGTGGCTGCAGCAGTTAAGCCCCTGGAGAAGGGGTGCTCAGGCTGCCTGGCATGGCTGCTGTGTCTCCACAGGGCAGAGCACCTTTCCAGGACACTGCCTTGGTGCCAAGAGGTGAACTCCTGATAGCTTTTCTGCTGCTCTTGTGCTTCCAGGTGACCCTTTTTGTCTACTCTGACCTGCTGCTCTTCACCAAAGAGGATGAGCCTGGGCGCTGCAACGTGCTGAGGAACCCTCTCTACCTGCAGAGTGTCCAGCTCCAGGAGGGTGAGTGGCTGCAGCAGCAGCTGGAGCCATGTGGGGCATGTTCTGGGCTGCTACTCTGAAGGTTTCTGGCCAGCAGCAGGATAGCAACCCCCTGACCCCACTGCCTCCAGCCAGCAGCAGTGCCACCTGACTGGCACTGCCAGACCATGCTTCCACGGGTGCATCACCCAGCATCCACCTTCCCATCCCTGAATCCAGAGCTTCCCATCCCTGAATCCAGAGCCTTCCCATCCCTGCATCCAGAGCCTTCCCATCCCTGCATTCAGAACTTCCCATCCATGCATCCAGAGCTTCCCATCCCTTAATCCAGAGCCTTCCCATCCATGCATTCAGAGCTTCCCATCCATGCATTGAGAGCTTCCCATCCCTGCATTCAGCCCACTCCTGGGAGCTCCATCTGGTGGGATGCCTGAAGAACAACCAAGGACCACCCAAGCAGGACCATTTCCCAGGGCTTTTTGGGTCAGTCTCTAGGGGGATTTGGAGCTGGCATTGCTCAGGCTCTTGCTGGGCTGTGCTGTTTGGAGTTGCAGCAGGGACTTGCCGAGGCTCAGAAGGGGAAGTGGAGCCTTGAGGTTTCCCCCATGGTGCCTCGAGGTTGTCTGGCTCAGTCCTGCTGACCTTTGCCACTTCTCTCTTCAGCCGCCTACGGTTTCCCCCATGCCAGCTTTCCAGCCCTCCCCCACACTCCCCCCGCGGGCCAGCAGAGAGCCAAGCCTGCCCTTGCTGGCACTCTCTGCACCTTACCAGGCCTTTCTTATCCAGCTGAGGGCCCAGGGAGGGCTGCCAGGACAGGGGGCTGGATGCAGGCACTTATTTCAAGCTCAAGTGCTGAGACTCTATTAAAGCTGACCTTTGGCTACTCCTGGTCTCAGGAGAAACAAACAGATTGCTCTGCCACATCCTATTTGCTATGGCAGAGCCACTCCTTGGCCCTAGGCCCGCTCCCACCTCGTTCCTTCTTGGGTGCAGTCACTCTGAGGGTATGAGCTGCTTTTGTGTGCCAGCACTAGAGCAGGCTGCCCAGAGGTTGTGGAGTCTCCTTCTCTGGAGGCTTTCCAAACCCACCTGGATGCATTTCTGTGTCAGCTACCCTAGAGGATCCTGCTCAGCAGGGAGGTTGGACTGGCTGATCTCTGGAGGTCCTTTCCAACCTCTAAAGCTCTGTGACTCTGTGATCACCCACCTGGGGCAACGTGGGGCTGGTGTCCCACACCTGGAGCCCAGGCAGTGGCTGTCACTGGGGCTCCCACCTGAGAAAATGGAGTTAGACACAAGGGGAAACTTCCCTGTGCTGAGGTTGGTCAGACACCAGAGAGGTGGCAGATGTCTACTCCTGGAAACAAGAGGTCAGGCTGTCTGGAGCTCCCAGCATCCTCTTCTAGGTGCAATGTCCCTGCTGGCTGCAAGGGGATTGGACTGGAGGAGCTTTAAAGGTCCCTTCCAACACAACCCAAGCCAATCCAGTCTATGACTCTGACATATCAAGGCCATGGGATCTCCATCCCTGAAGATGTTCAAGGCTCAGCTGGGCATGGCCCTGAGCACCCTGATCTGGGTGCTTTGGGCAGAGGCTTGGACTGGAGACCACCAGAGGGGCCCCTCCCAACCCTGAGCACTCTGTAACTGTAGGAACTGAGCAGAAGGAATTCATCCAGATCTGGGCTGCTGCAAGGAGATCATTTTCTGGATGAATTTTGCCACCTCCTGTGCCTTTCCACAGCCAATCTGTGAGCTCTGCAGATGAGCTGTATCTCTCCATGTGCCTCACATTGTGGTCAGCCTCAGTGCTGGGCATCTGCAGTGCTGTGCTGGGCATCAAAGGCTGCTGGGCAAATTTGCTGTGCCCCATTTCCAGCAACCTTTCTGCTCCCCTTTTAATTCACCAACCTATTTGCTGGGGACAGGATAACAGGAGCCATTTAGTGAAGTCATCAAAGCTTCCCTGGGGTTTGCTGGGTTTGTTCCTCAGCTCTGCTTAGTTCTAAGAAACAGACAAAAGAAATTGTTCCTCCTTGAAGGGCCTTGTTGGTCAGTGGCTGCTCCTGCTGCATGTGCTGTGCCTGGCTGCTCTCAGAGGCTGCTGAAAGAGGCTGTGGAGATGATCAGAGGCTGGATAACCTCCCCTGTAGGGACAAGGCTGGGAGAGTTGGGGCTCTTCAACTTGGAGAAGAGAAGGCTCCAGGAAGACTTTAGAGCAACCTTCCAGTACCTCTCCAGGAGAGATTTTTGCCAGGGCTGGGAGTGCCAGGACAAGGGACAATGGCTTTGAGCTGGGAGAGGAGAGATGAGAGTGGAGATGAAAAACAAATTGTTGAGAGTGAGGGTGGTGAGACACTGGCACAGGTTGCCCAGGGAGGTTGTGGATGCTGCCTCCCTGGAGGTGTTGAAGGCTAGGCTGGATGAGGCCTTTAGCAAGTTCTGTTGGTGGGAGGTGTCCCTGCCCATGTCAGAGGATTGGAACTGGATGACCTTTGAGGTCCCTTCCAACCTAAGCCATACTGTGTGAAAAAATTATTGAGAATGAGGGTGGGGAGACACTGGCACAGGTTGCCCATGGAGGCTGTGGCTGTTCCCTCCCTGCAGGTGTTGAAGGCCAGACTGGATGAAGCCTTGGGCAGCATGGGCTGGTGGGAGGTGTCCCTGCCCATGGCAGGGGGGTTGGAACTGAATGATCTTTAATATCCCTTCCAACCCAGCCCCTTCTGTGGTTCTATGAACCCATCAACAGCTACACTCTTGTCCATGTCCTCTAAGAAATCATCTCCCCAGTCTGGTCCCAGCTCTGAGCACATCAACAGCTCCACTGTTGTCCATGTCTTCTAAGAAATCATCTCCCCTGTCTGGTCCCAGCTCTGAGCACATCAACAGCTCCACTGCTGTCCATGTCATAGAATCATAGAATGGTTTAGGTTAGGCCTCAAAGATCATCCAGTTCCAAACCCATCCTCGAAGAAATCATCTCCCCAGTCTGGTCCCAGCTCTGAGCACATCAACAGCTCCACTGCTGTCCATGCCCTGGAAGAAATCATCTCCCCAGTCTGGTCCCAGCTCTGAGCACATCAACAGCTCCACTGCTGTCCATGCCCTGGAAGAAATCAGCTCCCCAGTCTGGTCCCAGCTCTGAGCACAAAGGTCTGTTTGCAGCTGGGCACAGGAATGCTCCTCCTAACCTCAGGCAGAGCTGCTGGGTTTCGTGAGAGCTTTTCTGCCACTAATTTCCTTGTTGCTGTAATAACTTGGCTGGATCACACTTGGAGGAGCTGAGGCAGGCTCTCTGAAGGGGTGGGGAAGGTTTGTCTCTGTGGCTCTGCAGGCAGGGCAGCCTGCAGAGTTGGTTTGCAGGCAGCTCAGCCTCCTGGCCGGGGCAGGGCTGCGGCAGAGGCGGGTGGAAGGAGCAGGGAGATGTCCCTCTCCTTTGGCAGGGCAATTCTGCTGCTCTCCTCCAGAAGCCAAGGGCACATGAATAGGAACAGGCCTATTGCTGAGCACAACAATTGAGACATCTCCGGTACACTGCAGCCCATTGTGATGTTTCCTGTTGCTGCTGCTGGCTGAGCTGGGCCAGAGCAAATCACTCAGATCTGCTGTACAATGCTCTGTCTTCCTGCTTTAGAAGCTGAGCATGGCTGATGAGCACCACACCAGCCAACCTTCCCAGGGTGACAGGGCTGGCTTCCTCACTAGATACTGTGGGAATTTCCAGCCTAAGGTCACCTCCTTGCTGGGATCTTGCCCCCTCCCCCCAGGTGGCTCTGCTGGGCTTTGAGACAGAGAAGAGCACTTCTGTTTTGCAGCCAAAATGACAACCTACCCAACCCCCAACTCAGCCCCACAGAATCATAGAATGGGTTAGGTTGGAAGTAACCTCAAAGCTCAGCCAGTTCCAATCCCACTGTGCCATAGGCAGGGACACCTCCCACTAGAACAGGTTGCTCAAGGCCTCATCCAACCTGGTCCTGAACACCTCCAAGGAAGTTGTGGAGCACAGAAGCACAGAATGGGATCAAAGATGCTGTTCTTCTGTGCTCCACAACCTCTCTGGGCAACCTGTGCCAGTGTCTCACCACCCTCACTCTAAACAACTTATTGCTAATATCCCGTTGTAACCTCCCCTCTGCCACTTCAAACCCATTCCTCCTCCTTCTGTCATTCCCAGCCCTTGTCAATATCTCCAACCCTCCTGCAGCCCCCTTCAGATCCTGCAAGGCTACTCCAAGGTCTCCTGGCAGTCTTCTCTTCTCTGGGGCTGCAGAGCCCCAACTCTCTCAGCCTGTGCTCACAGCAGGCTGGCTCCCACCGCAGCATCCCACCCTGCATCTCTCTTAGAACCACACAATCACAGATTGGTTTAGGTTGGAAGGGACCTCAAAGCTCAGCCAGTTCCAGCTCCCCTGTGCCATAGGCAGGGACACCTCCCACTAGCACAGGTTGCTCAAGGCCTCATCCAACCTAGTCCTGAACACCTCCAGTGCAGGGGGCTGAGCAAGATGACCTTCGAGGGTCCCTTCCAATCTGATGCATTCTTTGTTTCTGTGATACCCTGCAACATGCACTGGAAGTGAGGCTGGCAGCAGGGGCAGGTCTGCAACTCTCCTGTCCCCTACCCAAGAGACATCCAGCCAGGAGCTCCAGGCCCCTGTGCTTCTTCATGGCTTTTGCATTGCCCATGGAGTGGGCAGGAGGCAACTGAGTGCTCCTATGGGTCACAGCCTGCTTGGGCTGCTCCCCATGGCAGGAGCATTGCTGTCCTTATGGGAGCTGAGGCTTTCCAGCACTGCCCAGAGCCTGCTCCCAGCATCAGCACAGCTCAGGCTGGTGAAATGAAGCAGAGCTTCTGCTGCTGCTGCTGCTGCCCTGGGCAGGCTCTGAAGCCCAGCCTGGGCTGTGGATCTGATCTTATAGCACAGATAATGGCATTAAAAGGCCTCTGAAAGCTGCAGCCCAGCACTGCCTGCTGCCCAGGGCAGAGCTGGTGCAGGGCATGCTGCTGGGAAGGAGTGAGCCAGCTGCAGGAGATGCAGCACCTCCATCTTCAGGTGACTCTGAAGGTCACCTGCTTCAGAGCTGAGGTGACCTTGTCCTGTAGCAGTTTTACCTTGTCCTGCCAGGCTGATGCATGCCAGGAGATGGCTTCCCTTGGGGCTGGGCACACTCATGCCTCACCAACTGGGATCAAGGATCAGGACAACCTTCAGGAATGCCTTTTTGTTGGGGACAGGGAAGGATAGGCCTGCAGAAAGCAGCCTGGTGGAGCAGCTGAAGTTGTAAGCCACCCCCTGGGACAGCTGGCAGCTGAGTGGGGAGATGAGCTGGGCTGCTTCGTGCTGGATGTGGATCACTGTATTGGTCATTGCATTGCCTCCAGCACCAACCCCTGGAAGTGGAAGTCCTTTGGCCCAGGTCTCCTGAGCAGCACCACACTGGTGGGAGCTTGGGAAGTCTTCCCTTAGCTTGCTGAAGCAGGATGAGCTTTCCCCCGTGCCCCTGTCAGCCTTGGGATTCAGCTCCATCTCCTTGGAGGGTCACCAGCCCCAGTCACTAGCACTGGTGGAGCTGGGACAGGGAGATGTAGACAGAGCTACCAGCAGCCTCAGCCAGGGCTTGGGGCAAGGAGCTGGGAATGAGCAAGGCTGTAGGAGCAGGAGCTGCCCTGGTTAGCCCTCCTGGGAGCAGAGTGTTCACAGAGCCCCAGTGAGGTGCCCAAGGTGGCTGTGGGGATGCTGCAGGACCCTCACAGCCCCTGGGAAGGAACTGGACCACACAAACCATGGCAGGGTGGAGAGAAGAGCCTGCACATGGCCTCTGAGTGGAGCAAACCTTTCCCCAATGGGAGAAACCCAAAGGAGAATCCCTGACAGGTCCAGGCCAGGCGCCACAGGGCACAGTGAGTGGCCCTGCAGATGCAGCATACATCACCCCGGGTCACAGCCTGGCACTGCAGGGTGACAACAATGAATATTCATCAGCACTGTCACTTGGCCAGGCCTTCTGCCAGAGGCTCTTCTTGCAGAACTCCAGTTGGCAGCTTCATTTTGACCCTGCTTTTTCCTCTCCCTTGCAGGTTCAGAAGATCGGAAATTCTGCCTCCTTTACCTGGCAGAGGTGAGTGCTGCTGCTTGCCAAGGGAGCTGCCACCTGAGAGCAAGGGGCCAGTGACTCTGCTCCTTCCTGCTGGGACAGGCAGGGCTGGGGAGTTGGTTGGGTTGCCTTTGTCATTCATTTTGTCAGAGGTCTGCAGAGGAAACCTCCTGGCTGTGGGCAGGGTGTGTTAGTGAGAAGCTGCTAAAGGGAGTCTGTGGGCAGCACCAGACAGCTCTGCTCTTCCCCTTCTCTTCTCCTCTTCTGCTCCTTCTGAGGTCTCGAGCGACCTGATCTAGTGGGAGGTGTCCCTGCCTATGTCACAGGGGAGTTGGAACTGGATGATCTTTAAGGTCTCTTCCAACCTAAACCATTCTATGATTCTATGATTCCTCTTCTGCTGCCCCTCTATTCTGCCCTGGTGAGACCACAGCTGGAATACTGTGTCCAGGTTTGGGAACCCCACTTTAGGAGAGACAGGGATCTGCTGGTAAATCTAACAGAGAGCTATGAGGAGACAAAGGGACTGGAACATCTCTGCTGTGAGGAAAGGCTCAGAGCCTCGGGGCTGGTTAGTCTGGACAGGAGGAGGCTGAGAGAGGATCTGCTCAGTGCCTATAAATATCTGAGGGGAGGATGTCAAGAAGAAGGGTCCAGGTTCTCAGTGGTGTTCTGTGACAGGACAAGGAACAGCAGGCACAAGCTGGAATGCAGGAGGTTCCACCTCAACATGAGGAGAAAGTTGTTTGGTGTGAGGGTGCTGGAGGCCTGGAGCAGGCTGCCCAGAGAGGTTGTGGAGCCTCCTTCTCTGGAGATTTTCAGGACCCATCTGGATGTGTTCCTGTGTGCCCTGCCCTGGGTGATCCTGCTCTAGCAGGAGGGTTGGACTGGATGATCTCTGGAGGTCCCTTCCAACCCCTAACTTTCTCTGATTCCCCTGGGTGCATCTTCCTCCCAGCACCTCAGTCCTGCTTTGTCTTGGGATTCTTTCTCTCAGGGACAGATTTCCTTGCCAACTGATTTGACTTTTTTGCATTTTATGCATGAGTGAATCAGATTGGAAGGGACCCCTGCAGGTCATCTTGTCCCATCCCCTCTTGCAGTGAGCAGTGGTATTAGAACCCAGAGTTGGGGGAGAAGAGAAGGCTCTAGGGAGACCTCAGAGCAGCCTTGCAGTGCCTGAAGGTGCTGCAGGAGAGCTGGGGAGGGACTTTGGACAAGGGCTGAGAGTGCCAGGATGAGGGACAATGGCTTTGAGCTGAGAGAGGGGAGAGGGAGAGTGGAGATGAGGAAGAGATTGTTGAGAGTGAGAGTGGGGAGAGACTGGCACAGGTTGCCCAGGGAGGCTGTGGAGAACAGAATCTTGGATCACATTGGGTGATTCTGTGCTCCACAACCTCCCTGGAGGTATTCAAAGCCAGGTTGGATGAAACCAAGTGTAAGGTCCTGCACCTTGGTGGGTGCAATCCCAAGCACAACTCCAGGCTGAGTGAGGAATGGCTGAGAGCAGCCCTGAGGAACAGCACCTGGGGGTCTGGGGTGGTGCAAAGCTCCAGAGGAGGCTGCAATGTGAGTGCAGCCCAGACAGCAACTGTGTGCTGGGCTGCAGCAAGAGCAGCTGTGGGCAGCAGGGCAAGGGAGGGGATTGTGCCCCTTGGCTCTGCTCTCCTCACACCCCACCTGCAGCACTGTCTGCAGCTCTGCAGCCCCCAGCACAAGCAGCACATGCAAGGGTTGGAGCCAGTGCAGAGGAGGCCACCAAGATGCTGAGAGGGCTGCAGCAGCTCTGCTGTGGGGACAGGCTGAGAGAGTTGGGGCTCTGCAGCCTGGAGAAGAGAAGGCTGCCAGGAGACCTTCCAGTATCTGAAGGGGGCTTCCAAGAGGGCTGGGGAGGGACTATTGACAAGGTCTTGTAATGATAAGATGAGGAGGAGAAGGAATGAGTTTGAAGTGTCAGGAGATTGAAAGTGGATGTTAGGAGGAAGTTCCTTTTAGTAAGGGTAGTGAGACACTGGCACAGGTTGCCCAGGGAGGTGTTCAGGACCAGGTTGGATGAGGCCTTGAGCAAGCTGTGCTGGTAGGAGGTGTCTCTGCCCATGGCAGGGGGTTGGAACTGGCTGAGCTTTTAGGTCCCTTCCAAGCCAACCCATTCCATTAATCTTTAACTAGATGAGGTCGCTCGGGGCCACATCAGTCTTCACCTTGGTTGGCTTCCTCCTTTTCTTGCCTCCAACCTGCCACAAATAAAATCAGGAAGCTGAGTCTAAAAGACATCTCATCAGGGCTCTGAAGCCACGTGTGGCTGGTACATGGTGAAGTGCTGTAACCAGATTTGGGATCACTCAGACGTTGGCACAGGCACATTTTGATCATGAAGCAGCTGAGGAGACTGCAGAATTGCTTCTCAGTGCCTGTGCCTCCCTGCCCATCGAGGGCTGCAGCTTGGCTTTTGTTCCACTTTTCGAGTGACTTTATTCCTCTTCCTGGTTTCAAGGCTCTGATGTTTTGCTGGGGTGGAAGTTTGGATGTGGGAAGGATCCCCAGGGCGGGGAGGAGAAAGGCAAACATTGCTCAGCAGAGCTGTGACATAATGAGGCATTGTGAGAGCTGAAGAGCCTCAGAATGAAAGTTGTTCACCTCGAGTAGCTGGGCTGAGGGCCAAGGCACAGCCTGCTGCAGAGCCATCACCCCATGACCTCCTTCTCCTAGCTTTTCATAGAGCCACAGAGGGGCAGGGGTTGGATGGGACCTCCAGAGATCACCCAGTCCAACCCTGCCCCTGCCAGAGCACAGGGTCGCACAGAACAGATCCATAGAGCCACAGAGGGGCAGGGGTTGGAGGGGACCTCCAGAGCACAGGGTCACACAGAACAGATCCAGGTGAGGTTGGAAAGACCCAGAGCAGGAGACTCCACAGCCTCTCTGGGCAGCCTGCTCCAGCACCCTCACCCAAAGTATTTTCCCCTCACTCTGAGGTGGAACTTCCTGGGTTCCAGTTTGTGTCATTGCCTCTTGTCCCATCACAGGAAACCACTCAGAAGAGCCTGGCCCCTGCTTGCCCCCACCCCTCAGATATTCACAGACATTGATCAGATCTCCTCTCAGCCTAATGATCCCCTCCTGCTCCTTCCTTGTCTCCTGGGCTGGTTGGGCTGGAGCTGCCCCCTTAGGGGTTTGTCCCTGCCTGTCCCAGGGTAATGTCAGACCTGAGTGGTGTCTCCTGGACCATGACTCAGGCTGCCCCTGGTGGGCGTTCTTTAGTGACAGCCTCTGGGATGAGGCATCCCAGTGTCTGCTGGGGAAGCAGCAAGAGAGCACTTAGAATCCTAGAATGAGTCAGGGTTGGAAGGGACCCTTTCATTAATAATTAGTTTTTAAGTACACCTTGGCTGTGCACTTAGTGAACCACAGAATGGTCTGGGTTGGAAGGGACCTTCCCAAGCTCACCCTGCAGGCAGCAGGGACACCTCCACTAGAGGAGGTTGCTCAGAGCCTTGTGGAGCCCTTGGTTCTGTAGGTTTGATGTCACAACCCTGGCCCCATCCCTGTCACCAAATCACCTGAGTGCTTTCTACATCTGCAAGAGCAGTGCCCAGAGCTGAGCTGTCTGAGAGCTCTGCTGACAACATGCCCAGGAGAGCTGACTTAGAATCCTAGAATCAGTGAGGGCTGGAAGAGACCACAAGGATCAGCCAGTTCCAACCCCCCTGCCACGCCCAGGGACACCCTACCCTAGAGCAGGCTGCCCACAGCCTCTGCCAGCCTGGCCAAAAACACCTCCAGGGATCTGGCCCCAAACACCTCCCTGCAGGGGCAACCCATTCCAGCCTCTCACCACTCTCATGCTCAGCAACTTCCTCCTCACCTCCAGCCTCAATCTCCCCACCTCCAGCTTTGCTGCCTTCCCCCCACTCCTGTCACTCCCTGATAGCCTCAAAAGTCCCTCCCCAGCTTTCCTGTATGCCCCTGCAGACCCTGGAAGGCCACAATCTGCAGCCTGGCATTTCGCTTTGAAGCTTTTGGCCCTTAAGCAGAAGTGAGAGAGCTTGGCTGTCTTTCAGGAGATGATGAGTGGTGAAGACTGATCTTTGTCAAGCTGTAATGAAGAGTTTCCTTTGCTTCTGAGAGGCTTCTGTGCCTGTCACAGCTCTGGTGGCTGAGATCTGTGGCAGTCACTGTGGTTGCAGTGTAGGAGTGCAGAAAAGGAGCAGCATTTCCTGTCCTGCACACGAGCTCCCCTCCAGGGGACAGCAGGTCTGCACTGACCATGCTTAGGGCATTCTGTAAACCCTTTCTTGTTCCTCCTGTCCCCCTGGGATATTTTGCAGCAGGAGAGGGAGCTTCTGTGGCAGGTCTGCTGCACGCCCAGCCCCAGCAGTGGCTGCTCTCACACTGTGCTGTGCCAGCCCACAGCTTACAGCTGTCATGGGCCACATCTTGGCTGCCCTCCCAGCTCTGTGCCCTCCCAGCTCCCAGGAATGCCTCCACCACTTCCCTCCCAGACCCCATGGGGTTGATTTGTGGCCTTCCAGGATCTGAAGGGGGCCTACAAAAAAGCTGGGGAGGGACTTTTGAGGCTGTGAGGGAGTGGCAGGACTGGGGGGAGTGGAGCAAAGCTGGAGGTGGGGAGATTGAGGCTGGAGGTGAGGAGGAAGTTGCTGAGCATGAGAGTGGTGAGAGGCTGGAATGGGTTGCCCCTGCAGGGAGGTGTTTGGGGCCAGATCCCTGGAGGTGTTTTTGGCCAGGCTGGCAGAGGCTGTGGGCAGCCTGCTGTAGGGTAGGGTGTCCCTGGGCATGGCAGGGGGGTTGGGATTGGCTGATCCTTGTGCTCCCTTCCAACCCTGACTCGTTCTAGGATTCTTTGAGGCTGGTGGTCTGCACTGAGCTGGAGAGGTCAGGCTGATGTGAAACCTTGCCTATGGGGAGGTGATGCCTCAGTTGCCTGGATGGAAAGGAGAAGGTGGCACAGATGGAAACAGGAGGCCTTGAGGTTGAGGGCAGAATGAGCTTCCAGCCCTGAGTCTCCCCAGAGTCCAGCAATGGGCAGTTTTGGCTGAGCAGGAGAAGCTGAAGTGCAGAGAAGGGGACGTGGCTGTGAGTCAGCAGTGAGCCAGGGCAGGATGGAGTCCTCCTGACTTCCCCTCTGCTGCTCTTCTGGGAAACAGTGACCTGACAGTCACACCCCCACGTGGAGCAGGTGACCAAGCTGCAAGGACATTGCTGGTGGGCAAAGCAGGAGAGCAGAAACGTTTCACTTCTGCAGTCTTGGGGCTGCCAGGCTCAGTGAGGCATCCTCAGATGATAGAGACCTCAGGTGAAGAGTGCTGTGGAACATCTTTGTCATCAACATGGGCAGAGGACTCGAGTGCAGCCTCAGCAAGTGTGCAGCTGGCACCAAGCTGTGTGGCACAGGAGACTGCCAGAGGGCAGGGATGCATCCAGAGGGAGCTGCACAGGCTGCAGAGCTGTGCCCAGGACAACCTCAGGGCATTCAACAAGGCCAAGTGCAAGGTCCTGCAGCTGGGTGGGAGCAATCCAGTGAGGAATGGCTGAGAGCAGCCCTGAGGAACAGCACCTGGGGGTCTGGGGTGGTGCAAAGCTCAAGATGAGGCTGCAGTGTGAGTGCAGCCCAGACAGCAACTGTGTGCTGGGCTGCAGCAAGAGCAGCTGTGGGCAGCAGGGCAAGGGAGGGGATTGTGCCCCTTGGCTCTGCTCTCCTCACACCCCACCTGCAGCACTGTCTGCAGCTCTGCAGCCCCCAGCACAAGCAGCACATGCAAGTGTTGGAGCCAGTGCAGAGGAGGCCACCAAGATGCAGCTCTGCTCTGAGCACAGGCTC
>VWZI01018114.1:36035-50567 GCA_013396835.1 Psilopogon haemacephalus | reverse complement strand
TTTATCTTGCTTTGTTTTATTTTACTTTTTTTTGTTTTATTTTATTTATTTTATTTTACTTTGCTTTTATTTTATTTTATTTATTTTATTTTACTTTGTTTTATTCTCTTTCTTTGCGTTATTTTATTTTGCTTTTGTCTTATTTTATTTTACTTTGTTTTATTTTAATTTTCTTTCTTTTCTTTTCTTTTCTTTTGCTTTGTTTTATTTTATTTGATTTTTCTTCGCTTCATTTTATTTTACTTCATTTTGGTTTACTTTATTTTACTTTGTTTTATTTTAGTTTACTTTGTTTTATTTTACTTTATTTTATTTATTTTATTTTATTTTATTTCATTCTTTTCCCCCCTTTTCCTATCTGCCCACAGAAGCAGAGGAGGTGATCCAGGCAGGGGCATTTCTGGACCATTCTAAAGCAAAGCCTGCAAAATGCCAGTGGGCAGCAGATGTTCCTGATGCTTGATTTGCAGCAGGAGAGAGAGAGGAGCAGTTTGAGGGCTGGGAGACACTTGTTAAGAGAACTTGGTCAGAAGGTTTCTCAAGTGAGTAGGATTTGACCCCATGATAACCTGTCCTAGAGGAACAGGTCCATATCCAATAGGATGTGTGCAGGGAAGGAGCTAGGACACGAGGTCAGGAGGGCTCAGCTGGGTTGGATTCCATTTGTCTCCATTCCCTGCTCACAGCCAGGAGCTGGAGCATCATCCTCTAACCAACCTCCTGTGGGTGAGGAGCAGAGAAGGCAAGGCTGGTCTAGAGCTTCTCCTGAGGTCTGTCTCCCTCCAGCTGCCCCTGGCCCAAAGCTGCTGGTTGTCCTCAGGTGCCTCAGCACCTCCTTCAGTGTTCCATACAGCAAAGAGCACTTCCACCCTCTGGAGCAGCTTCACAGCCAGGATTCCACTGTGGTGGCACAGGGTGCAGGAGTGCTGATGCTATGCCCCTGCCTCACCACTCTGCTCCACTTTGTTGCACCAGTACAGGTGAGGGTTGACCTGTTGGAAAACAGCTCCATGGAGAAGGACCTCAGAGTGCTGAGGGACAAGAAGTTCTCCATGGGACAGCAAAGTGCCCTTGTGGCCAAGGAGGCCAATGGACTCCTCGGGTGCATTAAGAGAAGTGTGGCCAGCAGGGTGAGGGCTTCTCTGCTCTGCCCTGGTGAGATCACACCTGGAGTACTGTGTCCAGGTCTGGGCTCCTTATTTCAAGAATCATAGAATCCTAGAATCAGTGAGGGTTGGAAGGCAACACAAGGATCAGCCAGTTCCAACCCCCCTGCCATGCCCAGGGACACCCTACCCTAGAGCAGGCTGCCCACAGCCTCTGCCAGCCTGGCCAAAAACACCTCCAGGGATCTGGCCCCAAACACCTCCCTGCATGGGCAACCCATTCCATCCTCTCACCACTCTCATGCTCAACAACTTCCTCCTCACCTCCAGCCTCAATCTCCTCACCTCCAGCTTTGCTCCATTCCCCATAGTCCTATCACTCCCTGGTAGCCTAAAGAGTCCCTCCTCAGCTTTTCTGGGGAGGAACAGGGAACTGCTGGAGAGAGTCCAAGTGAGGCTATGAGGATGATGAAGGGACTGGAACATTTGTATGATGAGGAGAGGCTGAGAGGCCTGGGGCTGATTAGTCTGGAGAAGAGAAGGCTGAGAGGGGATTTGTTAATGTTTGCAGGTATCTGAGGGGTGGGTGCCAAGAAGCAGGGGCCAGGCTCTTGTCAGTGGTGCCCTGTGATGATGGAAGATGCTCTTGTTAGTGGTGCCCTGTGATGATGGAAGATGCTCTTGTTAGTGGTGCCCTGTGATGATGGAAGATGCTCTTGTTAGTGGTGCCCTGTGATGATGGAAGATGCTCTTGTTAGTGGTGCCCTGTGACAATGGAAGATGCTCTTGTCAGTGGTGCTCTGTGATGGTGGAAGATGCTCTTGTCAGTGGTGCCCTGTGATGATGGAAGATGCTCTTGTCAGTGGTGCCCTGTGACAAGGGACAATGGACACAAACTGGAACCCAGGAAGTTCCACCTCAACATGAGGAGAAACTTATTTGGCCCGAGGGTGCTGGAACCCTGCAGCAGGCTTCTCAGAGAGGTTGTGGAGTCTCCTTCTCTGCACACTTCCAAAATCCACCTGGATGCGTCCCTTGGGTGACCCTGCTCTGGCAGGGGACGATCTCTGGAGGTCCCTTCCAACCCCTAGCACTCAGTGATTCTATGATGAAAAGCACAAGCCTGCTGCCTCTGCAGCCCTTCACCCTCTCCTTCTGGGAGGAAAGCCTTTCTGAAGCTGTCTCCCATCCGTTTCCCTCCCCCGTGCCCGGGGCGCAGGGCACTGCTGTGAGCTCTCCCCTTGCACCTGCGTCCGTCTGGTGCGGCGCGTCGGGAGCAAGGAGTTTGCAAACAAAGCCAGGGCCTGTGACACGCAGCTAATGACCTTCTCCCTGCCTGTGTTTCCTTTACGTCAGAAGTCGGAGTGCTTATTAAGTTTGGAGGCTTACTCCCAGGAGCAGAAGAAGAGGATCTGCTGGTGTCTGGCTGAGAACATCACCAAGCAGCAGCATCCGGCGCCAGCTGCCACAGAGAGCAAGGTAAGACAGCCAGGAGCTGGCAAACCCTGGGCTGCTGGGAGCGTGGTGAGGTGAGGGGGGATTTGTTCTGGTGATGCTCCTGCTAGGCCAGCAGCTTTGCAGGCTGAGTGTTTGCCAGGTGAGCAGTGAGCTCTGTGCCTGCAGCTTTCTGCCTTGCTCAGGGAGCAGAAATGTGTCTGCAACCACTGCCCCGTGCCGAGGCTTCTCCTGCTGCCTTCCACCAGCTGTGTTTGGACAGCTGAGGCTCTGCAGCCCCATGTTGGCCTTCCAAAAGCTCAGCTCCAGGGCAGGGCTGAAGGAGAGGGAGAGATTCAGGCTGTGCTCTCCCGGTGCTGATGGAAAGGCTGAGGTCATGGGAGAGGCAATGCAGAGGCTGGTCCTGTCTGTGCAGCGAGACAGGCTCAAGCCTTTGATCTGGACCCCACAGATGACCTCAGAGCACAGAGGTCATTGGATGAGTGCTGGTTTTCTTAGCTAGCAAGGCAGCACCAGCACTTGTCCCACACTGAAGAGCTTCAACCTGGCCCAGGAGAGATGTCAGCAGCAACAGGCCCATGGTGTGAGCTGGAAGCACTGCTGGGCACACCTGCCCTACATGGATGTGGATACCACCTCCTGTCTGCTGGCTTCCACCACGGAGCTGTCAGGGCAGTGACAGAGGCATCTCACCCCCAGGGACTGGGTTTGGAGTGTTGGTTGCTTGGACAAGGCTTTGAGCAACTTGGACATGTCTCTTCCCCTGGCAGGGGGGTTGGAACTGGATGATCTTTAAGATCCCTCCCAGCCCAAACCATTCTGTGATGCTGTGATTCTCTGCCCCACTGCTCTGTGAGAAGGGAACTGCACTGTGCTGGGTGTCCGAAGAGCTTTGAGTGAGGCAGACAGAGCTCGCAGGGGTAAAATCGGCTGGACACCTCCCCCTGGCTGGTGCCTGCTGGTGGAGCAGCTCCTGCCCCAGGCTGAGGTGTGGGTGCAGCTGAGGTGTGGATGCAGCCTCGGTGTGTGCTCCAGGTGGACTCAGAGGCAGGTGACTCCCTCGGTGTCTGTGCAGGAGCAGGCAGAGGTCTGGAGTCAGCACAATGTGGCTTTTGCTCTGCGGTGTCCCAAATTGGGTCAGCACAAACATCTCCGCAGGAGGCAGAGCCTCTGGATTCCTTTTCCTGCACGTTTCAAACGAACTGAAATAGCAACAACATCCCAAGCCTGAGAACCTCGTTACCAGGCACGGCTCTAGGGATGCAGATAGCCCAGGGCAGCCAATTTGCTGTGGTGGCACTGCCGTGGCTCCAGTTTCATTCTGGTGACTCTTGGTGGCACGGCACAGAGCCCGGCCAGGGGGTCCCAGCTGGCTCAGCACGGGAGGTGCCTGCCATGGGGCTGCTGCTGGGGGCTTGGCAGGACTTTGCTCCTGGCTGGGTGTGATCCAGTCATAGGCTGAGGGATCTTCTAAGGCAAATCTGAGCACCTCAGAGAGATGCTGCAAGGGGGGATCTTGGTGGCTGTGGCTCTCCATCAGGGTGTGTTGTGGTATGTTTGGGGTTTGGGGTGATGCTGCTGTTGTCCCTCCCCACACCAGGCTGTGCTCACGGCAGGCTGTGGGGGTTTGGCTCTCTGCTAGGATTACAAACTCTGTGGCTCAGAACAAAACCCTGCACAGTGTCTGCTCCACATGTTGTGGGAGGAACCTGGTACTGAGCAGGTGGAAAAATACCCCAGAAGACCACACAAACCTTTCTAAGGCTTCTCTGTGCCCCAGAAGCCAAGAGGGTGCTCCCTAGGTGCAGCAGGGAGCCAATGTGGCCCCTCCGAGGTTGTGACAAGGGAGGTTTGTCTCAGCTCACCAAAGCTGCTGGAGATGCTACTGGTGAGACACAGGACCAGGAGGGGCAAGAGGAGCACCAGAGCAGCCTCCGGGCACTTAAGTGAGCTCTCGGCACCGTTTCCTACCCCGGCGAGGTGTGAACTGCCCCGTGTGTAATTTGAGAGCAAAGCTGATGCAGAAGCGTGAGCAGGGAGGGAAGAGCAGCCCCCTGTGAGGCTGCAGGTCCCGAGCAGAGGAGGATCCTGGTGGGCATCCCAGCTTGCAGCAGGGTGGGCGGCAGACGGGGCCGGGCTGTGGGCAGAAGCTCCGCATGGGCAGAGCTGGAGGTGGGGCTGCCGTGAGCAGTCTGCACCACAGCTGGGACGGAGGTCTCTGGGGATGCTGGCGGGAGGCAGGGAGTGGGAAATCAGTGGCGTTTTGCTGGGGAGAGGTGATCCATTAGCTGGTGTTGCTCAGCAGTCATTTGATCCCCAGGCTATTTAAGGAAGCAGCAGTGTCTGCGCTCTGCAAACAGACGAATTAAGCTGGAAATGCCGAGCCTGGGCTCGGCTCCTTGCTGCTCCAGGCAGCAGCCACGGCAGCAGCACAGCCTTCAGAACGGCCTCATCCTGCTGGGGGTCAGCCCAGCCGAGGCTACGAGAGCTTTGCTCCTCCTGGGGGGTGAAGGAGCAGCACAACCTCGGTGCCAGGCAGAGATGTGCCATGGGCCAGCTGTGCACTGCAGCAGGAGACAGGGATTGTGGCTGAGCTGAGGGCAGCTCCTCAACAGGCTGTCAGCTGTGAAAGCTTCTGTTAGTGCTGTCCTTCTGTCCAACCCCGGGGCCAGAGGATCCCCAGCAGGAGGGGCACAAATGGAGAGGAGAGGCTGGGCTGGCCCGGCTGAGGGACTGATGTTGCACAGTGCTGAGAACTCAGACAAAGTTGGGCCTTTGGAGTGGCTCCTCTTGGGTTTCAAGCCCCTCCCTGAGCCATGCCTGGCTAGGGAAGGTTTTTCTGGTCCTGAGATAGAATAGAATAGAATAGGATGGAATGAAATAGAATGGAATGGAATAGAATAGAATGGAAGGGAATAGAATAGAATAGAATAGAATAGAATAGAATAGAATAGAATAGAATAGAATAGAATAGAATAGAATAGAATAGAATAGAATAGAATAGAATAGAGCCAGGTTGGAAGATACCTCCAAGCTCATCCAGTCCATCCTAGCACCTAGCCCCAGCCAATGGCACTCAGTGCTCATCCATTCCTTTCTTGAACACCTCCAGGGATGGGGACTCCACCACCTCCCCTGCAGCCCATCCCAATGCCAATCTCTCTCTCTGCCAACAACTTCCTCCTAACATCCAGCCTGAACCTGCCCTGCCACAGCTTGAGCCTCTGTCCCCTCCTTCTGTTCCTGGCTGCCTGGCAGCAGAGCCCAACCCCAGCTGGCCACAACCTCCCTCCAGACAGCTGCAGAGAGCAATGAGCTCTGCCCTGAGCCTCCTCTTCTGCAGGCTGCACACCCCCAGCTCCCTCAGCCTCTCCTCTTGGGGCTGTGCTCCAGGCCCCTCCCCAGCCTTGCTGCCCTTCTCTGGGCACCTTCCAGCACCTCAACATCTCTCTTGAATGGAGGCAACCAGAACTGGACACAGCACTCAAGGTGTGGCCTGAGAAGTGCCAAGTACAGGGGCAGAAGAACCTCCCTGCTCCTGCTGCCCACACTGCTCCTGCTCCAGCCCAGGATGCCATTGGCTCTGCTGCCCACCTGGGACGTGGCTCTGCAGAGCTGTGGCTGCCTCTGGCAGTGTCTCCTGGGAGGACAGTGTCAAGCCTGGAGGTTGCACCCTGCTCAGGGCCTGTGTTGGCCTCTGCTTTCAGAGCAGCTGCTTTGGGAGCCAAGCTGCCAGCTTCTGGGAGACACAAGCTTACAGTGCCTGTAACATCCACTCCTGGAGGTGCAGGAAGAGAAAACCAGGAGGGATAGAACTGTGGTGATCCAACCATGCCTTCAGTGGCTTTTTCTGCCAGAGTGAGTGCAGGAGGAGCTGCAGGGATGACTGCTGTGGGCCAGCTCTCTGGCCCTGGTGTCTAGCAGACATGGACATGGAGCTGTGGTGGCTTCTTTGCTGCCACTGTAAGACTTGGCTGATGGAATGAGGGGCAATGGCTTGGAGCTGGGAGAGGGGAGAGTGAGAGTGGAGATGAGGAAGAAACTGTTGAGAGTGAAGGTGAGGAGACACTGGCACAGGTTGGCCAGGGAGGCTGTGGATGTCCCCTGCCTGGGGTTTTGCAGGCCAGCTTGGATGGGGCTGTGCTGGTGGGAGGTGTCCCTGCTGGAACTGAAAAATCTTTAAGGTCCCTTCCAACAAAACCCATTCTGTGATTCTGTGATTCTCTGTGCCCTGAAGCCCTCCTGCCAGCTGCAGCAGGTGGCAGGAGTTGTTCTGTGGCTGTTTCCTCCACCTGCAGAGCCTTCTCTGCTCCCAGCTCAGCTCTGGGTCTGCCCTGGGAGTCTGTTCCCAGCCCCCTGGCTGTGATGAGCTAGGATCTGTACAACACATCACCAGGGTGACCCAGCTTAGTGACATGACCCCAAACGGGCACCTGTGGAGCTTGGAGGAGGGCTGGGGCTTGAGGAGTTTGAAATGTGATTGCAGTGCCTGAAGGGGTCTACAAGAAAGCTGGGGAGGGGATTTTACAAGGGCTTGTAGTGCCGGGAGGAGGGACAATAGCTTTGAGCTCAAGAGAGGAGAGTGAGAGTGGAGATGAGGAAAAAATTGTTGAGAGTGAGGGTGGTGAGACACTGGCACAGGTTGCCCAGGGAGGCTGTGGAGCACAGAATCACAGAATCTGATTTTTTATCACCTTGGGTGATTCTGTGCTCCACAACCTCCCTGGAGGTGTTCAGGACCAAGTTGGATGTGGCCTTGAGAGACCTGTGCTGGTGAGAGGTGTCCCTGTCCATGGCAGGGGCTGGCACTGGATGACCTTTAAGGTCTCTTCCAATCCAACCCATTCTGTGATTCTATGACCACGGTGAGAGCAGCTTTAAGAGCTGCTGGGGTTGGCCATGCTGCCTCCTGCTGCAGAGCAGGGAGGGCTCCTGCCATGGCCCCACTGAACCTGTGGCAGCCTGGGGTGAGGAGATGGCAAAGGGCAGAGCAGGCGATAGGAGCTGACTAAGGGCAGAGTAGGGACAGGGGAGAGGAGCTGGCTAAGGGCAGAGCAGGGGCAGGGGATAGGAGCTGGCTAAGGGCAGAGCAGGGACAGGGGATAGGAGCTGGCTAAGGGCAGAGCAGGGGCAGGGGATAGGAGCTGGCTAAGGGCAGAGCAGGGGCAGGGGATAGGAGCTGGCTAAGGGCAGAGTAGGGACAGGGGATAGGAGCTGGCTAAGGGCAGAGCAGAGACAGAGGTGAGGAGCTGGCTAAGGGCAGAGCAGGGGCAGGGGATAGGAGCTGGCTAAGGGCAGAGTAGGGACAGGGGATAGGAGCTGGCTAAGGGCAGAGCAGAGACAGAGGTGAGGAGCTGGCTAAGGGCAGAGCAGGGGCAGGGGCGAGGGCCAGCTCCGGCTGCTTTGTCTGGCAGGGGGTAAGATGAGAGGCTCAGCAGCCTGCTTGCCACCACCCCCATTCTCACTGCTTGTTTCTTTGTGTCTTCCACACTCAGAACGGCTGATTACTGTTCCTTCTGGCTCGGTGACCCGCGATTGCCCCGGAGATGCTGGCTGGCTCTATCTGGCAGATGTAGATTATCCCTAAGCTAAATAATTCCGGACTCTGTGGTGCGGACTTTGGGCCGTGGGAGCTCCGCGTTTGCCCTGGGAGGTGGTGGATCCTCAGCCTGCCTGCCAGGCTCTCTCCCGTGGCTGCTTGATGGTGCGAGCAGGGCCGGAGCGATGCTGCCCTCCCTGCCCGGCAGCGCCGGCTCGGTGCTGGGGAGCAGCCCTCGGCTGGTGCGCGGCGGCAGGGCACGGCCGGCCCCTTCCTGGCCTTCCTCTGGGCAGGAAGGGCTGGGCTGGGCTGGGCTCTTTCTGTCGCTGTTTACAGAGAGCTTGACAAGTGCAAGTAAAAGTGCTGTCAGCAAAGCTACCTGCGTGTGCCGGCGAGGTCTGACTGGAAGCAGAGAGGTGCCCGCGGGGAGGCTCCCAGGGGGCTGCCCCCGGGGCCCGCAGCATGGCCAGGATGAGCCTGGGCCACCCCTCTCCTGTCCCAAGTCCTGCCTCCTCTTCCTCACCCATCCTGACCCCATGCCCTCCCCAACACAGAATCACAGAATCACAGTCACAGAATCATAGAATCAGAGAGTCACAGAATCACAGAATCATAGAATTACAGAGTCACAATCATAGAATCACAGAATCATAGAATGGTTTAGGTTGGAAGAGACCTCAAAGATCAGTTCCAACCCCCCTGTGCCATAGGCAGGGACACCTCCCACTAGATCAGGATGCTCAAGACCTCATCCAGCCTGGCCTTGAACACCACCAGGGAGGGAGCAGCCACAACCTCCCTGGGCAACCTGTGCCAGTGTCTCACCACCCTCACTGTGAAGAATTTCTTCCTAACATCCCGTTCAAATCTCCCCTCTGTCAGTTTGAACTCATTCCCCCTCCTCCTGTCATTCCAAGCCCTTGTGAACAGTCCCTCCCCAGCCCTCCTGTAGGAGGCCCCTTCAGATACTGGAAGGTTGCTCTAAGGTCTCCTGGAAGCCTTCTCCAGGCTGAAAAGCCCCAACTCCCTCAGCCTGTCCTCATAGCAGAATCACAGTCACATAATCATAGAATCATAATCATAGAAACACAGAGTCAGAGTCACAGAGTCACAGAATTACAGAATCATAGAATCACAGAGTCACAATCATAGAATCACAGAATCACAGTCACATAATCATAGAATCGGAGAATCACAGAACCAGAATCACAGACTCACAGAATCAGAATCACAGAACCTTAGAAGTTGGAAGTGCCCTCCAGAGCTCACCCAGTCCAACTGCCCCTGCCAAGCAGGATACCCTGGAGTAGTTGGCACATCCAGGTGGGTTTGGAAAGTCCCCAGAGAAGGAGACTCCACAACCTCTCTGCTCCAGGGCTCTGTCACCCTCACTATAAGGAAGTTTCTCCGCACGTTGAGGTGTTGCAGTCTGCAGTGTTGCCTCATTGCTGCCTGTCCCTCTACACTGGTCACTGCCCATCTGGATGGAGGCCATGGGACAGCCAGAGGGCACTGGGGTGGCCATGAGAAGTGCTTGGTTTGGGAGGGTGAACCTCTCTCTGATCCAGTGTTTGAGGGGTGCTTTGCCCAGCAGGACCATAGCCAGAACACGAGAGGCTGTTTGGTGGGGAAGGAGGGGAGGGATTGGCACCTTCTTGTTTTGGTTTTGACTCCGAGTCCTTCCATTTTCAACTGGCAACCTGGTGGCCAGTCTGTGCCAGCTGTGCTGCAGAGTGTCTTGCTTACCTGCAGACAAACAGGACACAGCCAAGGGTGGAGGAACCCAAGAGCTTCATCAGAACCTGCTTTCCTCCCACGATGCCAATGTGAGAGCCTGGACAGGGCTCACACACATCACAGCAGCACCCAGAGGACCAGCATGTCCCTTGCCACCCACTCTGCCACTACCTCACTCCTGCTGTGCCCAAATGGAGGAGAACATCTTGAGTTTTCTTCTGCCCTCATAAGGGTTAAAGCATCACCTGGCAGAACCTTGTGAGCCAGGCTGCAAAAGTAAAGCCAAAGTAAAGTGAGCCCTGGGCTGGAGAAACTTCTTACTGAGGACAGCCCAAGGCTGCTGCAGGTCCACAACAAATTCCTGAGGCCATGGGGCTGGAGCTGCTCTCCCCTCTGAGTCAGGCTCCAGTTTCATAGAAGCACAGAATGGTTTAGGTTGGAAGGGACCTCAAAGCTCATCCAGTTCCAACCCCTCTACATGGGCAGGGACACGTNCAACCTGTGCCAGTGTCTCACCACCCTCACTGCAAACAACTTCCTCCTAACATCCACTTTCAATCTCCCCTCTGACACTCCAAACCCATTCCTCCTCCTCCTCCTCTCATTCCCAGCCCTTGTCAATAGTCCCTCTTCAGCCCTCCTGCAGCCCCCTGCAAATCCTGCAAGGCCACTCCAAGGTCTCCTGGCAGCCTTCTCTTCTGCAGGCTGCAGAGCCCCAACTCTCTGTGCCTGTGCTCAGAGCAGAGCTGCTGCAGCCCTCTCAGCTGCATCTTGGTGGCCTCCTCTGCACTGGCTCCAACACTTGCATGTGCTGCTTGTGCTGGGGGCTGCAGAGCTGCAGACAGTGCTGCAGGTGGGGTGTGAGGAGAGCAGAGCCAAGGGGCACAATCCCCTCCCTTGCCCTGCTGCCCACAGCTGCTCTTGCTGCAGCCCAGCACACAGTTGCTGTCTGGGCTGCACTCACACTGCAGCCTCATCTTGACCTTTGCACTACCCCAGACCCCCAGGTCCTGTTCCTCAGGGCTGCTCCAAGGTCTCCTGGCAGCCTTCTCTTCTGCAGGCTGCAGAGCCTCAACTCTCTCAGCCTGTGCTCAGAGCAGAGCTGTTGCAGCCTTCTCAGCATCTTCAGTGTCCCCTCTGCCAGTTTAAACCCAGGCCATTGGGATGATGTGGAAGGTTTTACTCCTGCAAGGCAGAGGATGCAGCACATTTCCCCTGCTCCAGCCCAGGACCACCCACAAGCCTGCATCTGGCTGGGGCCAGGGGGACATTTGTGTGCCCAGCATCTGTGCTGGAGGAGAGCCAAGCACAGCTTGGCACCAGGGCACCCATCAGTGAGCGGTGGGCAGGGGGCAGAGCCAGCAGCAGGTGGTGGCTGTGCAGGGCAGCTTGCCTGTCTTGGGCTGTAAAGTGCAACACCAGGAGAAGAAATGTCCAGACAAAGCAATTGTGTGCCTGGGGGTGTGCTGGTAGGGTCCTTGTGAAAGAGGAGGAGCAGGTGGTCCCCTGTGCTGTCTCCTGGGTGGACACCACACATCCTCCTGCATCATTGAACCTCTGCCTGTCTGTAGGGGATTGTAGCGTGAGGGCAAAGCACCATGCTGCAGGGCATCTTCTGCTGGGATGGGAGGGGAAGGAGCTGCAGCTTTTCCCTAGAGAGCAGCTGGAAGAAAAACCCAGCTGGGAGCTGCAGCAGGAAGCAGCAGGGTGGGTCTGTGGCCTGGTGTCCCTCAAGGGCTGGTCAGGGCAGAAGAGGAGCTGAAGAGTGAATGCAGGAGGTGTCAGGAAGATGCATAGCAGGGGCTGGGTTGGAAGGGACCTTAAAGATCACCCAGTGGCAGTCCACTGCCACGGGCAGGGACACCTCCCACCAGCACAGCTTGCTCAAGGCCTCATCCAGCCTGGCCTCCAACACCTCCAGGCAGGGCACATCCACAGCCTCCCTGGGCAACCTGTGCCAGTCTCTCCCCACTCTCACTCTCAACAATTTCTCCACTCTCACTCTCCCCTCTCCCAGCTCAAAGCCATTGTCCCTCCTCCTGCCACTCCCAGCCCTTGTCCAGAGTCCCTCCCCAGCTCTCCTGCAGCCCCTTCAGGCACTGCAAGGCTGCTCTCAGCTCTCCCTGCAGCCTTCTCTCCTGCAGGCTGCACAGCCCCAACTCTCCCAGCCTGTCCCCACAGGGGAGCTTCTCCAGCCCTCTGATCACCTTTGTGACCTCCTCTGGCCCCTCTCCAGCAGCTTCAGGTCCTTCTTGTGCTGGGGACCCCAGAGCTGGAGGCAGTTCCTCAGCAGGGGCTTCTGTAGCTGTTCCTCACAGCCCGTGGAGCATCCACTTCTGTCGGCAGCTAACAGCACCTCCGGGGACTGCTGGCGGAGCCGTAAATAGCAGCAGGGGCTTGAGGGAGCAGCGGCTGGGAGAGGCTGGGTGGCTTCAGCTGCCTCCTGACACACTGCTGCCGGCGGGGGCAGAGCCAAGCGCTGCGCTCTGCTCTCGGCGCCGCGGGGCTGTTGCTGCCGGAGGAGATGCTGCTCGCTCGGCCCCTGCGGCTGGGCTGCACCTGGGACCCCTCATTTGGTAGGTTTGGCTTTCAAACTTTGCAAGCTAAGGGCTGGAGCCTTCGCTGGGCAGGGTGCCAGGCCAAGGGGCTCGGCACAGGGCCCGTGGGAGGGCTGAGGTCCTCTTGGATGGAAGGCATCAGCTCGGCTCTGGGGCTGCTCCCCTGCACCTCTGCGCCAGGCTGCTCCCTGCTGTGTCCTGGGGAACCTGTGGCTCCATCCCGGCTCCATTCGCCAGCAGGCTGGGCTGGAAGGGTCTGTAATGAGCACCTGGGGGGAGCAAAGTGTCTGCTTGTAGCAAGGGGGACTTTTGGGGGCTCCCTTGCAAGCCTGGGCTGTGCCCAGCTGTGCCATCTGCAGCTGTCGCTGGGGGAGTGGCACTGCAGTGTGCCAGCCACGGAGGCTTTCTGCTGGGGCACCCTTTGGATGGCCTCTGTTTGCTGGCCCCGGGGACTGCTGCCACCGCTGCAATCAGAGCTGTGGGCATGGCCATTACCCCAGTGGGGATGGAGGGCACTGGGCAGGGGCTAGGTTGGGGTCTGCAGATGGGACTGCCAGGGCAGTGGCAGCTCAGGTGGCCAGGCTGCGTTAGCTGTGGCTGTTTGGGCTGGGGACGTGGCATGGGGAGGTTTTGTCCCAGGTGGTTGCACCAAAAGCCTTGGTGCCAGCTCTGCCCACAGACCTGGCTCCCTCCCATCTGCTCTGAGGGCTGTGCTCTGGTGAGACCACATCTGGAATGCTGTGTCCAGGTCTGGGCTCCCCAGTTCAAGAGGGACAGGGATGTGTCCTGACTGATTCTGTGATTCTATGTGTCCCTGTGGAGGCTATGAGAATGTGAGGAGAGGCTGAGAGGCCCTGGAGCTGGTTAGTCTGGAGAGCAGAAGGCTGAGAGGGATCTGATCAGTGTCTATGAATATCTGAGGGCTGGGGGCCAGGATGAAGGTTCCAGGCTCTTGTCAGTGGTATCCTGTGATGGGACAAGGGACAATGGATACAAACTGGAATCCAGGAGGTTCCACCTCAACATGAGGAGAGATTTGTTTGGTGTGAGGGTGCTGCAGGCCTGGAGCAGGCTGCCCAGAGAGGCTGTGGAGTCTCCTCTCTCTGGAGAGCTTCCAACCCTTCAAGGATGTGTTCCTGTGTGCCCTGCCCTGGGTGCCTCTGCTCTGGCAGGGGGGGTTGGACTGGCTGATCTCTGGAGGTCCCTCCCAACCCCTGCCACTCAATGGCTCTATGGTGGAGCTTTGCTGTGTTGCGGGGGTCAGAGTGGCTCTGGCAGAGGCACCAAGGGTGGGCTCAGCAGCAGCAGCAGCAGTGCTGGGCAGTGCCCTGCTCAGGCCCCACTCACTATCAATTGGGGCTGACAGTAATGGGGTAATGGAATTAGCACAGGCTGCTGCCACAGGGATCATTTCCTCCCTCAGAGCAGGGCTGCTCCTGACAGGCTCTGAGACATTCCAAGTCCAGAGGCTTTTTTTTGGGTGGTAGGAACATTCAGACCCCCAGAAGTGTCTCCTCAAAGGATTTATCCACCCCACCCCTCCCTGGCCCCTGCTGCCTGGGTTTGGACATCCACGCTCGCTTTTGCTGCTGCACTAATTGCTCTGTATCAATTATTCAGCAACTCAGTAATGAGGCAGGGAATGGGATGGAAATGTTGCTGTGCAGTGAGCCCTGAGCTCCACTCGGCCTTGCAGAGCCACCACAGCTCAAGGAGGAGAAGGAGCAGGGATGCCGGGGGTGGGGATGCTCATCCAGAGCACTTCCAAAGTGATTCCCGTGAAGGTTTGCTCAGGTTGCTGTGGCTCTGCTCTGTGTTTCTGGCTCCATCTTCCTCCTCTCAGCCCCTTGCTATGTATTAGAGGCTGATTCCTGCAGCCCTGACTTGGTTCTTAGTGGTGACTTTTCAGGTCTCAAGGAGCACCTCATTGCTGGCTACAACTACCTGAAGGGAGGTTGTAGCCAGCTGGGGTTGGGCTCTGCTGCCAGGCATCCAGGGACAGAAGGAGGTGGACAGAGGCTCAAGCTGTGGCAGGGCAGGTTCAGGCTGGATGTTAGGAGGAAGCTGTGCAGAGAGAGAGATTGGCATTGGGATGGGCTGCAGGGGAGGTGGTGGAGTCCCCATCCCTGGAGGTGTT
>VWZI01018114.1:20997-35947 GCA_013396835.1 Psilopogon haemacephalus | reverse complement strand
TCTATTCTATTCTATTCTATTCCACCTTGAGACCTGTGTGGAGCTGACATCCCTCCCCAGGACAGGTGAGACATGGGGAGAACTGCACCACCAGAGCACCCCAGAGATGTCCAGGTTGGAAATGTCCAGCTCATCACCAATGGATTTGGCAACATGTCCCAGGGTCACTTTGTGATCTGATGGTTGTGGACAGTTTGTCCCAAGCTATGAGCTGCAATTGTGACTTTTTTTTTTACTTCCACTCTATGCCAAAAGCTGCTTTGGAAGCTTTGATGTTTCCCTGGGTGACCTGTGGCTGGTCCCAGTCATCTGAAAAACCTTTTCCAACCTGGCTGTGATGCTCTGTAGGTGCTGTTCTCCCCATGTCCCACCTGTCCTGGGGAGGGATGTCAGCTCCATACAGGGAACACTGCCAGTACCGAAGCTGCCTTTGTCCTCCCCAAAATCCCCCTGCAGAGGGACTTGGCCTCATTCCCACCTAGTTAAATACTTCTGCAGGCACCTCTGAGCAGAAGTAGGTTTAAGAGCAACAGGAGCCAGGGAGGTTCCTCCATGGGACAGGTGGAGGATGAGGCTGCCATGGTCTGGGGCTAACTCATAAGCAACACAGCAGTATCCTGGGAGGTTCATTGGCTCCTGCTGGGGTGGGAGCACAGTCAGAGTTGTGTCCTTCACTGTCCCACTCAACTTCATGCCCAACACTCTGCTGCCTGCAGGGACTTTCCTGCTTTTCCCAACCTCTGATGTTGGCTGAGGAACTGTGTGGCTACAGGCTCAGCCTCCTCCTCCTCCTCCTCAGCACCACCATGAGAGAAAGGTGGCAGCTGGAAAACACAAACACCCACAGCAGGAGCCAGCAAAGGCTGAATTCAGTTTTCATCTGTCCAGCTGTTACTTGGGCCAAGGCAGCTCCAAGACCCCACCTGCAGGACTGCCTCCAGCTCTGGTGCCCCCAGCACAAGAAGGACCTGGAGCTGCTGGAGAGGGGCCAGAGGAGGCCACCAAGATGCTGAGAGGGCTGCAGAAGCTCCCCTGTAGGGATAGGCTGAGAGAGTTGGGGCTGTGCAGCCTGGAGAAGAGAAGGCTTCAGGGAGACCTCAGAGCTGCTTTGCAGTGCCTGAAGGGGCTGCAGGAGAGCTGGGGAGGGACTTTGGGCAAGGGCTGGGAGTGGCAGGAGGAGGGACAATGGCTTTGAGCTGGGAGAGGGGAGAGTGAGAGTGGAGATGAGGAAGAAACTGTTGAGAGTGAGGGTGGGGAGATACTGGCATAGGTTGCCCAGGGAGGTTGTGGAGCACAGAATCACTGTATGTGATCTTTGATCACATTGGGTGATTCTGTGCTCCACAACCTCCCTGGAAGTGTTGGAGGCCAGGCTGGCTGAGGCCTTGAGCAAGCTGTGCTGGTGGGAGGTGTCCCTGCCCATGGCAGGGGTTTGGCACTGGATGAGCTTTCAGGTCCCTTCCAACCCAACCCATTCTGTGACTCTACGAATCTGTCAGAAGCTGAGAGCCTCAACAAACTCCCTGACCTGCCAGGGCTGAGACTTTCAGGGGGTGCCACAGACCACAGCACTCCTGGCAGCACCAGGGGAGGCCCAGTGCAGGCTGCAGCTCCCAGCTGAGCTGCCTCTGTGGCTGCTGTTGTCCCAGCTGGGAGTGCTGGCTGCAGGCCACCAGCAAAGGGCAGGCTGTGCTGAAAGGGAGGCTGGAGAAGTCGAGGCTGTGCTGACAAGCACACATCTGCTCCTGGAGATGTGCTCTGCTGGGAAATCAGACCAGCAACAGCTAGAAGGAAGCTGATCTAATTGGAGCCTGCAGAGCAGAGGGTTTGCAGAGCCTCTCCCCATTCTTGGTTTCATGAAAACTTTTGAGTCATTGAGTGGTGCCCTATGGCAGAAGGAGTACAGCAAGTGGCTACAGGTGCAGAATTTGAGGCTGCTGGAGCAGACAAGGCAATGTTTGGCTTTTCTGGGGGGTGCTGAGGCTTGTTCAGTGAGCAGATCACTATTAGAGACTCTGCCACTCTTGCTCTGGTTTCAGTCCTATCATTCCCCCTTCCCTAAATTGCTCCCACAGCCATACAAGGGCTCAGAGGCAGCTCTTGGGGGTTTCTTCTTCCCACCATGGGACGTGGTGCTTAGCCACTCAGTCTGAGACAGACTGAGGCAGTGATGTGGGAGGTCCTCCAGGCAGGATGCAGTAAAGCCCAGCTCAGGAGAGGGAAAGAGAGATGTTGAGGATGGGAAGATGCAGGTGCTGAGAACAGGGAAACCTGCACATGGAGGAGAGGAACACCCCAGTGCTGAGAGCAGGGAGCCCCAGGTGTTGAGGAGAGGGAGAGCAAGATGTCGAGGATAGAGATCCAGATGCTGGCTGCTGGCTGCTGAGCTGGCCAAGGGAGAGGGACCCATGCTGCACACGACCATCAGATGCTTTGCATGAAGCCTTAGGGTGGAATCCCAGAATGTCAGGGGCTGGAAGGGACCTCCAGAGCTCATCCAGCCCAACCCCCCTGCCAGAGCAGCATCACCCAGAGCAGGTCACACAGGAACACATCCAGGCAGGAGATGAAGACTCCACAACCCCCCTGGGCAGCCTGTGCCAGGGCTCTGTCACCCTCACAGGGGAAAAAAATCCTCCTCATGTTTAGGTGAAGCTTCCTAAGGAAGAGCAGCACCTGTCAGCATCAGCACTGCTTCTCCTGCTGCCTCCTCCAGCAGCCCCTTGGCTGCACTGATGATGAGGAGATCTGATCACATCCCTGTCCTGGCTGCCCCAAATCACCTCTGCATAGCAAAGTGACCTTTGGCTTCCTGCTGAAGTTCCTGATGCCTCCAGCCATGATCAGGTTTGTTGGCTGGCTGTGATGGCATCACTTCCCTGTCTCTCTCTGACCATCAGGTGAAAAGAAGACCCAAGAGAGACCTTAGAGCAGCCTTCCAGTACCTGAAGAGGGCTCCAGGAGAGCTGGGGAGGCATTGCCAACAGGGGTAGAGGAGTTGGGGCTGTACTGCATGGCGAAGGCTCCAGGGAGATCTCAGAGCAGCCTTGCAGTGCCTGAAGGGGCTGCAGGAGAGCTGGGGAGGGACTTTGGGCAAGGGCTGGGAGTGGCAGGAGGAGGGACAATGGCTTTGAGGTGGGAGAGGGGAGAGGGAGAGTGGAGATGAGGAAGAGATTGTTGAGAGTGAGAGTGGGGAGATACTGGCACAGGTTGCCCAGGGAGGCTGTGGCTGTCCCCTCCCTGGAGGTGTTCAGGGCCAGGTTGGATGAGGCCTTGAGCACCCTGTGCTGGGAGGTGTCTCTGTCCATGGCAGAAGGTTCATAGAATCCTAGAATGAGTCAGGGTTGGAAGGGACCACAAGGATCAGGCAGTCCCAACTCCCCTGCCATGCCCAGGGACACCCTACCCTAGAGCAGGCTGCCCACAGCCTCTGCCAGCCTGGCCAAAAACACCTCCAGGGATCTGGCCCCAAACACCTCCCTGCAGGGGCAACCCATTCCAGCCTCTCACCACTCTAATGCTCAGCAACTTCCTCCTCACCTCCAGCCTCAATCTCCCCACCTCCAGCTTTGCTGCCTTCCCCCCACTCCTGGCACTCTCTGACAACCTCAAAAGTCCCTCCCCAGCTTTTCTGTAGCCCCCTTCAGATCCTGGAAGGCCACCAGAAGGTCCCCTGGGAGCCTCCTCTTCTGCAGCCTGCACAGCCCCAACTCTTTCAGGCTGTGCTCACAGCAGAGCTGCTGCAGCCTTCTCAGCATCCTCGAGGCCCAGGTTGGCACTGGATGACCTCGAAGGTCCCTTCCAGCCCAACCCATTCCATATCTGTGTGATGTTCAGCAGAGCTCAGCTCTCCTCCTTTCTGTGAGCAGAGTTTCCCAGCCCTGGTGATGCTCTCAAGCCCGAGCTGTGCAGCTCGCTGGGTGCTGAGGCTCCTGCTCATCCCCTCCGTGCCACTCAGGAGCTGCAGAGCCTGAGATCGAATTAGCTGAGGGATTTAATTGAATCCCCAACTGGCTCTCATTTGGAGGGAGCCTCTTCATTTCCTCTCCAGGGCCTTATCTGATGTGGGCAACCAGCAGCATGAAGCAGAGGGAGTGGACAGGCAGGGAGCTGCTGGGGTGGGGGCAGCTTGGCAAGCTCGGGGCCGTGTGGGTTTTGCCTCTGATTGTTGCATGCACTAATGATGGCAGTGATTGTGCTGTCAGACAGCAGCAGCAGCATTACAGCACACACTGGTGCCAGCAGCAGCCCTGGCACAGAGGGTCTGGAAATGCCCTGGCACAAGAAAATGCCAGGGGAGGAGTGAACCAGCCCCAGGATAGAATCATAAAATGGTTTAGGTTGGAAGAGACCTCAAAGATCATCCAGTTCCAACCCCCCTGTGCCATAGGCAGGGACACCTCCCACTAGATCAGGTCGCTCAAGACCTCATCCAGCCTGGCCTTGAATACATCCAGGGAGGGAGCAGACACAACCTCCCTGGGCAACCTGTGCCAGTGTCTCACCACCCTCACTGTGAAGAACTTCCTCCTAACATCCCGTTCAAATCTCCCCTCCACCAATTTGAACCCATTCCCCCTCGTCCTGTCATTACAAGACCCTGTGAACAGTCCCTCCCCAGCCCTCCTGTAGCCCCCTTCAGATACTGGAAGGTTTCTCTAAGGTCTCCTGGCAGCCTTCTCTTCTCCAGGCTGAAAAGTCCCAACTCCCTCAGCCTGTCCTCATAGCAGATGGGGCAAAATGAATGTCCCCTGTGTGCCTCGGTGCTGGGGATGAGGCAGAGGTGGCAGCAGGCTGAGGACATGATGGTCTCTGAATTGTCATGAGTCTGTTGAGCTGTTGGAGAGCAGCCCTGAGGAGAAGGACCTGAGAGTCCTGTGGACAACAGGGTGCCCATGAGCCAGCAATGTGCCCACAAGGCCAAGAAGAGCAACGACATCCTGGGGCGCACTAAGAGGAGTTGTGCCAGCAGGACAAGGGAGGTTCTCTTCCTACCTCTACTCTGCCCTAATAAGACCTCACACAGAATCACAGAATGGTCAGGGCTGGAAGGGACCCCAAAGATCCATCCAGCTCCAACCCCCTGCCATGGGCAGAGATACCTCACACTACATCAGGTTGCTCAGAGCCACATCCAGCCTGGCCTTAAAAACACCCAGGGATGAGGCTTCCACCACCTCCCAGGGCAGCCTGTGCCAGGCTCTCACCACCCTCATGGTGAGGAACTTCTAACATCCAACCTGAATCTCCCCTCCTCCAGCTTGGATCCATTCCCCCCACCCCAATCCTATCACTACCTGACACCCTAAAAAGTCCTTCCCCAGCTTTCTTCTAGGCCCCCTTCAGATATTGAGCTCCCCAGCTGGAGAAGGACAAAGAACTACTGGAGAGAGTCCAGCACAGGGTGATGAAGGTGCTGAGGGCACTGAACAGCTCTCGTGAGGAGAGGCTGAGAGAGCTGGGGCTGGGCAGCCTGGGGAGGGGGAAGCTGAGGGGGATCTTGTGAATGCTTACAACTATCTAAGGGGTGGGTGGCAGGAGGATGGGGTCAGACTCTGCTCAGTAGTCCCCAGAGACAGGAGAAGAGGCAATGAGCATGAACTTGAGCATAGGAAGTTCCATCTGAACATGAGGAGGAACTTCTCTACTGTGTGGGTGGCAGAGCCCTGGAGCAGGCTGCCCAGAGATGTTGTGGAGCCTCCTTCTCTGGACACTTACAAGGCCTGCCTGGATGTGCTCCTGTGTGAGCTGCTGTAGCTGATCCTGCCCTGGCAGGGGGGTTGGGCAGGATGATCTCCAGAGCTCCCTTCCAGCCCCTGCCAATTTGTGATTCTGTGATTTTAGTCTCCAGACTCTCTGGGGCAGCTCTGATGATGCTAAGCCACTGCCTCTGGCTGCAAGGGCACAGAGCAGATCCTCTCCATGCTGATGGTGCAAAGGGGACCCTTTGGTGTGACAAAAAAGGAGACAAGGCACAGGTGGCTGTGAGTAAGCTTCTCTGTGGGCACTCTGTCAGCTCTGCTGTGGCACTGGACCCTGGCAACTTTTAGGATATCTGGCATGGGTTAGAATCATGGAGTCATGGAGTCCTTTAGATTGGAAGAGACCTTTCAGAGCATCAGGTCCAACCTTTAACCCAGCACTGCCAGGTCACCACCAACCCACATCCCTCAGCACCACAGAGGGCATCAGCTTCAACCTTCAACCCTGCACTGCCAGGTCACCACCAATCCACATCCCTCAGCACCACATCTCCACAGCTTTGAAACCCCTCCAGGGATGGAGACTCCACCACTGCCCTGAGCAGCCTGGGCCAGGGCTTGACAACCCTTTTGGGGAAGAAATTGTTCCTCATGTCCAACATAAACCTTCCCTGGGGCAACCTAGGCTGTTTCTTCTTGTGGAATGGTAGGAGTTGGAAGGGATCTCTGGAGATAGTTGGTCCAAGCCCCCTGCCAGAGCAGGTTCACCTGGAGCTTGTCCTGTCACTTGTTACCTGGGAGAGGAGGCCAACCCCCAGCTGCTTCCAGCCTCCTTTCAGGGAGCTGCAGAGAGCCAGAAGGTCTTCCCTGAGCCTCCTCTTGTCCAGCCTGCACAACCCCAGTGCCTCAGCTGCTCCTCCCAGCCTTGTGCTCTGCACTGGTTAGCTGAGCCAGGTACCTGCTGCTGCTCTCTGGTCTCTGTGCCACCTCCTCTGTGCCAACATGGGCTTACCCCTGGGGCACTCCTTGTGCTGACAGCAGCTTTTGCAGCCCCACACCTTTGTCCATCTCTCTGGGGATGCCCAGTGGGGACTCCCAGCATGCCAGCTCTGCAGGATGAGGAGGTGCTCAGCTGCCCATTGCCTCGCCCAGGGGGTGGCTGGCAGGGGTCTGCCCTTGACAAACGAGATCACTGTGGGCATACATCCTCTGTCTGCTCCAGGGATGCCTCTTCCCAGTGGGATGTGAGGCTGATTCCTGGGACTGCTGCTCTTTGGGAAGCTGAAGCCAACCCAGCGTGTGCAGGGCTGGTGGCTGTGCTGACTCCAGCTCCCTGGTTGTGTTGGACTCAGGCAGGTGTTGGATCTTAATTAGGAATAGAGACTTTTTGGGGGTGACCTGGGGCTGGTCCTGTGCAATGCTGCCTGCCCCAGCCCCGCAGGATCTGCCTAAGTTGGAACTGCTTCCCAGAGGGGGGATTTTTCTCCACTTAGATTCTTCTCCCCTGCCCCTTTGGCTTAGAAGAGCAAAAGAGAAAATCACAAAGGGAAAATTCCCTCTGCAAAGGGAAAATCACAGAGGACAGAGGACCCAGCTCAGCTGGGGGTGGGGGTTTCCCTTGGGCTGCTCCTGGCTTTTCCCTTCGACAGGGCAGAGCTGGCTTAGGTCTTTCCCAGCTGCAGAGGAAAGCTGGCAAAAAAAAAAAAAAAAGCATCTTAAAACTGGGAGTGGTTGTGGTTTTGCAGTGCCCCATCTGTGCCACCGGCAGCCCCACAGCTGGAGCTGTGCCCGGGGAGCTGAGCTGCTGGTGGCTGCGGCTGGGCACTGCCTGGCACTGCCCTGCTGCATTCAACAACCTGGAGCAAGAGGAGCTGCAGTTGCTGGCTGAGACCTGCTGCTCTGCTCCGCTGCCCTGCTCACCTCGGGAAGGTCCCTGCAGGGCCGAGCCCTCCCCAGCGCCGACAGGGGCAGGGTGGAGCCGTTGGGGTGAGGCTGACCCTGGCTCTGTCCCTGTGCCTCTGGGCTGAGCCACCTGCCACCCTCCCCACTGCTTCCCTCCAAACCCACCGGTGCTGCCTGCTCTGAAGGTAGGAGCTGAGTGGTTCCATCCCTCGCTGCTGCTGGAGGAGGCCAGAGATCAGCCCCAGGGGCTGGGTGAGGTGGGGAGTGATGAGTGACCTGCACCCCCCGGAGACGTGGGAATGATGCTGACCAGCCCCGGCAGAGCAGGGTTAGGGCTGTACAGATTGGTGGCAGCCTTGTGGTTGGGGTGTTAGGAGCAGAAAGGCAGCCGGTGAGAGATTTGGAGTGCTTCTGCCTTCACCCTGCTTCATCCTCTCTTCTGTGCAGATGCTGGAGACGGACGCTGAGAAGCCTGGGCAGATGCACTCGGGGGACGGGAAGGCAGCAGCAGGCGACGCTCCTCTGGCCACAGAAGGACCTGCCCGGGCTAAGCCCTGGGAAGCTCCGGGAGCCACCCAGGGTCCTCTCCTGGCAGAAAAGCAGCCCGCGGCCACCAAGAAGGCAGAGGAGCAGCCCGGCCCCGTGCCAGCCTTCGTCATCCCCGAGCTGCGGCTCGACAGCACTTTCAGCCGGAGCGCGTCGGGCTTGGCCGGCAGCACCACGGACGGGGAGGAGGACGAGGAGGACGAGGAGGACGAGGAGGAGGAAGATGAGGACGAGGAGGACGAGGACAGTGACGAGCAGTACCTGGAGAGGAAGGAGGCGAAGCGCAGCAGCATGATCGAGACGTCAGGCTGCCAGGCTGGCTACACCCTCAGCGTGCAGAGCTCCCTGCGGCGCCGCACCCACAGCGAGGGCAGCCTGCTGCAGGAGAGCAGGGGCCACTGCTTCACCTCCGACACCACCCTGCACTGCCCCGACAGCCACGGCACACAGGGCCGCTGGGCGCTGCCCTCCCCACGCACCCTCAAGAAAGAGCTGACCAAGAACGGGGGCTCCATCCACCAGCTCAGCCTCCTCTTCTCAGGCCACAGGAAGGTGAGGCAAGCAGCTCCGACGGGCACTGCTGCTGGGCGAGCTCCTGGGGTGGAGGAATCCTTGAGTTGGCTCAGTTGGAAGGGACCCTTTAAAATCCTTGAGTCTGGAGAAGAGGAGGCTGAGGGCAGAACTCCCTGAGAGGAGGCTGCAGGGAGGTGGGGGTTGGGCTCTGCTCTCTGGGATCAGGTGGGTAGAAGGAGAGGAAATGGACTGAAATTGTGCCAGGGGAGGATTAGGTTGGAGAAGGAAAATTTTCTTTGCTGCAAGAGTGTTCAGGGATTGGAAAAGACTGCCCAGGGAGGTGGTGGAGTCCCCATCCCTGGAGGTATTCAGGAATGATGTGGCCATGGCACTTGAGGCCCTGGTTTAGTGGCCATGGTGTTACTGGGTTGAAGGTTGGACCTGATGATCTTGGAGGGCTTCTCCAGCCCAAACAATTCTATGGTTCTGTGATTCTCTAACTCTACAGAGTCAGGTGCTAAACCATCTCCTGTGGCACCCCATGTGGCCTCTCTCCCTATGGCTATGGCAAAACTGGTGTCTGAGAGGCTAGGAAGGTCTCTGCTGCTGGTACTCAGCTCTGGGAGATGCTTTAGCATCCAGGGGATGTCACCCAGAGCCACTGTGCTGGAGCTGTGGGTAGGCATCTCCCAGCAGTGCAGGCAGATCCTGCAGGGTCCCATGTCCTGGAGAACTGCTGAGACCTGTGGAAGGTGAGGTGCCCCTGGGTGTCTGCACTAGCAAAGAGCTGCCCACAGCAGTGGGGACAGGAAAGAGCCAAGCTCCAGAGAACCTCCAGGGACAATCAGACCCTGGTGTCCTTGAAGATGCCAGCAGCAGGGTAGCTTTCTGCCTGGCCAGTCTTCTGCAGGGCTGTGACCTTCTGGGGGCCCTGTCTCAGGAACAGACCCAGGTCAGCAGCGATTTCTGACCCTGATAGGCAGAGGGGAGGAGCAGGGAGGGACCTCAGACCACAAGCCCTGAGTCTGGGGTGCTCCCTGTGCCCCCCGAGCAGAGCTTGCCTGGGCTGTGCTTCTACAGGAAACAGTGTCCCAGGGCAGAGGCTGCTGCTGCTGGTCCTGCTCTCCCTGGGTGAGGCCTGGCTGGGTGCTGAGGGAGCTGCATCCTGCTCTGCCTGACCAAGCTCAAGCCAGCTTGAGCTCTGCCAGTGGCTGTGGGCACTGCTCTGCTTGGGGCTCTATTGTTTGGCTCAGGACCTTGATGGCTCAGGACCATGTGGCATGGCTCAAGACCTCCTTGCATGTCTCAGGACCTCATTGCTTTGCTCAGGGTCATGTTGCATGGCTCAAGACCTTGTTGTGTGGCTCAGGACTTTATTGCATGGCTGAAGATGATGTTGCATGGCTCAGGACCTCGTTGCACAGCTCAGCACCTCACTGCAATGCTCAAAGTCATGTTGCATGGCTGAGAACCTCATTGCATGGTTCAGCACCTCGCTGCATTGCTCAAAGTCATGTTGCATGGCTGAGAACCTCATTGCATGGCTCAGCACCTCGCTGCATTGCTCAAAGTCATGTTGCATGGCTCAGAGCCTCATTTTCATGGCTCAGGAGCTCATGGCATTGCTTAGGGTCATATTGCATGTCTCAGGACTTTATTGCATGGCTCAGGGTCATGTTGCATGGCTCAGGACTTTATTGCATGGCTCAGGGTCATGTTTCATGGCTCAAGACCTCATCACATGTCTCAGGACTTTATTGCATGGCTCAGGGTCATGTTGCATGGCTCAAGACCTCATCGCATGGCTCAGGGTCATGTTGCATGGCTCAGCAGCTCATGGAATTGCTGAGGATCACATTGCATGGCTCAGGACTTTGTTGCATGGCTGAGAACTGTGTCATGCTGCTCAGAACCACTTTGCAGACAGAGCTCAGGACCACACCGTGTGCTGCTCCATGGCTCCTTGGCAGGAGGGGCTGTGCCACTAAGCACAGCAGAACAGGCTGCCTGGGAAGGTGGTGGAGTCCTCATCTCTGGAGCTGGAGAAACCTGTGGGCATGGCACCTGGGGCCATGGTTCAGTGGCCATGGTGGTTCTGGGTTGCTGCTTGGACTGGATGATCTCAGAGGGCCTCTCCAATCCAAACAGTTCTATGTTTCTAAATGTGGGATGAAGTTATTCCTCTTCCTGCCTGGATTGTGCTACTGGAAAAGCCACCTCTGGTGCTGCTTCCTGGAGCACTTTTGGGGCTCAGGGTCCCCAGCTGGCTGGTGAGATCCTTTACAGAGCTGTGCAAAAGGGCAGCCCAAACCCTCTCGGAGGCTGACGCCAGCAGTAGTGGGCAGGGGGTTGAGATCCCTACCCAGATCCTAGCCAGAAATGTCACCTGTGTGGCAGGGACAGTCCCGCTGCCTGGCAGGGCAGTGCAGGGCAGGTGGTGGCAGTGGCAGTGATGCGTCTGAGTGTCCCATTGGAGCTGCCGGTGACCAGGCTCATGGAAAGAGGTTTCACAGTGCCGCTCTGCGTGCAGCCAGGGAGTGCGCAGCGAGGCACCACTGCCGCCCACCGGCAGGGCTGGGACCGGGAGGGCTGCGACAGGGCTGGCTGGGACCGGGCCGGCTGGGACCAGGAGGGGTGGGACTGGGCTGGCTGGGACCGGGCGGGCTGGGACTGGGCTGGCTGGGACCAGGAGGGCTGCGACAGGGCAGGCTGGGACCGGGCAGGCTGGGACCGGGAGGGCTGGGACTGGGCTGGCTGGGACCAGGAGGGCTGCGACAGGGCAGGCTGGGACCGGGCAGGCTGGGACCGGGAGGGCTGGGACTGGGCTGGCTGGGACCAGGAGGGCTGCGACAGGGCAGGCTGGGACCGGGCAGGCTGGGACCGGGAGGGCTGGGACTGGGCTGGCTGGGACCAGGAGGGCTGCGACAGGGCAGGCTGGGACCGGGCAGGCTGGGACCGGGAGGGCTGGGACTGGGCTGGCTGGGACCAGGAGGGCTGCGACAGGGCAGGCTGGGACCGGGCAGGCTGGGACCGGGAGGGCTGGGACTGGGCTGGCTGGGACCAGGAGGGCTGCGACAGGGCAGGCTGGGACCGGGCAGGCTGGGACCGGGAGGGCTGGGACTGGGCTGGCTGGGACCAGGAGGGCTGCGACAGGGCAGGCTGGGACCGGGCAGGCTGGGACCGGGAGGGCTGGGACTGGGCTGGCTGGGACCAGGAGGGCTGCGACAGGGCAGGCTGGGACCGGGCAGGCTGGGACCGGGAGGGCTGGGACTGGGCTGGCNGGAACTAGGCTGACTAGGGCTGGGCTGGCTGGGGCTGAGCTGACTGGGACCGGGCTGGCTGGGGCCGGGCTGGCTGCGTTCTTCCTGCTGGGGGCAGATGAGGGGATCGTGCCCCACTCCTGTCACAGAGAGCCCCCAGCTGTGCTTTTTGGGCTGATCTGGTGGGTGTTTTTCAGCAGTGGTGAAACTGCTTCAGTGCAGATGAAACTGGGGTGTTCTGGAGCATGGGCAGCCCAGCTGCTGCAGCTCCTGGTGCTCACACTTCCAGCCCTTCAGCAGCTCTTTCTGTCTGGTGCTTTAAGCCCCTGCCCACAAACCCTCCTGGGCAGCCCTGCAGAGGGACCAAGGCTGCCAGGGGGTTGTTGCAGGCAGGGAGCTGGGCATGGCACTGGGGCACAGAGTTTTGGGTGACTGCCATCCCCCTGCCTACACTCTGGGGGGACTTTTGTTGGGCTGAGCAGTTCAACTTTTTCAGTGCGACCCTCCAAGGTTTCTGAGCAGGAAACTGAAGTGCAATTCCTCTGTGCATCCCCTCCTCAGTATCAGCACTAAGCTGCCAAGCACCAGTGAGACCTGCACAGGGAGAGCTCAGCAGCAGGTCCACAGCATCCATCAGGGTGCTGAATTTATTTATCCCTCAGGGACCATTTCAGAGGGGCTTCTTTTGTTGGCTCCTTTAATGTCATCATGCCCAGTGTGCCTCCCCACTTCTCTCCTTATAAAATCACAGAATCACAGAATGGTAGGGGTTGGAAGGGACCTCTGGAGATCATTGATTCTAACCCCCCCTGCCAAGGCAGGTTCCCTTAGGGCAGTCACACAGGAACACATTCATGTAGGTTTTGAAGGTCTCCAAAGGTGGAGACTCCACCACGCCTCTGGGCATGAGCCAGCAGTGTGCCCAGGTGGGCAGCAGAGCCAATGGCATCCTGGGCTGGAGCAGGAGCAGTGTGGGCAGCAGGAGCAGGGAGGTTCTTCTGCCCCTGTGCTCAGCACTGCTCAGGACACACCTTGAGTGTTGTGTCCAGCTCTGAGCCCCTCCATTCAAGAGAGATGTTGAGGTGCTGGAAGGTGCCCGGAGAAGGGCAGCAAGGCTGGGAAGGGGCCTGGAGCACAGCCCCAAGAGGAGAGGCTGAGGGAGCTGGGGGTGTGCAGCCTGCAGAAGAGGAGGCTGAGGGCAGAGCTCATTGCTCTCTGCAGCTGTCTGGAGGGAGGTTGTGGCCAGCTGGGGTTGGGCTCTGCTGCCAGGCAGCCAGGGACAGAAGGAGGGGACAGAGGCTCAAGCTGTGGCAGGGCAGGTTCAGGCTGGATGTAAGGAGGAAGTTGTTGGCAGAGAGAGAGAGATTGGCATTGGGATGGGCTGCAGGGGAGGTGGTGGAGTCCCCATCCCTGGAGGTGTTTGAGAGGAGGCTGCATGAGGCACTCAGTGCCATGGGTTAGTGAATTAGCAGGGTTAGGTGATAGGTTGGACTCGACGATCCTAGAGGTCTTTTCCAACCTGCTTCACTCTGTGATCCTGTGGTTCTGGGACTCCCGGGTCGAGCTCCTCCGCAGCCTTTAGCGGCCGAGCAGGGTCCCGGAGCAGGGTCCCGGAGCCCGGCAGGACAATGGCAGGAAGCGAGCTCCGGCTGCGAGTCGCCGCCGCCAGCCTGCCTGCGGGGCCAGGGCTGCCCGGGGCAGGAGCTCTGCGAGCCCTGCATTGTTCGGGGCCGATAAACTCCGGAAAGCAGAGCGCAGAATGGAAGGAAGCGACAGCAGCCTCCAGCGGGGGCTGCGCTGCAGGTTCCCACGGCACGGCCGCGGGATGGGGATCCTGGAGACCACCCCCAGGCAGCCCCCAGCAGTGCCCCAGCGGAGAGCATCTGCCAGGCTCACTCAGTGACCCGAGAGTTGCACCTGCTTGGAAAAGACCTCCAGATCACGGAGTCCAGCCCTAACCTAACACTTCCCGGGACACGATGTGAGACATCAGGGAATGAGCTGGGTCGGGAGAAACCTTAAAGCCCATCCAGCTCCAACCCCCTGCGGTGGGCGGGGACACTTCCCACCAGCACAGCTTGCTCAAAGCCTCATCCAGCCTGGCCTGGAACACCTCCAGGCAGGGGCAGCCAAAGCCTCCCAACCTCACTCTAAAGAATTTCTTCCTAATACCCCAGCTTTCATGTAGGCCTCCTGCAGGTACTTTGACCACGTCCCTGTGCTCCTCCTCATCCAAATGTCTTTTGAACACCTCCAGGGATGGTGACTCCACCTCTGCCCTGAGCAGCCTGTTCCAGTGATTGATGCTCCTTTCAGTGAAGGATATTTTTCCTAATGTCCAACTTAAACGTCCCCTGGTGCAACCTGAGCCCATTTCCTCCCATCCTATCACTTGTGATGGATGGGATCACTTCTGCTGGATGAATTACTAAAGCCCATGAGTCTCCCATGCCTGACCCCAGGCTTCATGACTCAGAGGCTGCACTGCTGCTGCCCAGAGCTCACAGTGCATCCAAGGTCCCTTTTAGTTTGCCCAGGCTATGCTGGGATGATGATCAGGTTGTGAAGTCCTCTGAGTGCTCCTTGGACTTCAAAGCTGCCATAGTATGACTCAGTTGAGGGTGAACTGCTCTGATTTTTCCTTCCTGGGGACTGCTGAGGGACCCCAGGTTGATTTTGTTGGGTGCCCTGCCTGGTTCTCTGGGGAAAGATGCTCTGTGGCCTGGGGAGGAGTCCCTGTGCCCACTTCAGACAGCAGGAATAGGATCATCAGGAAAAGGGATGCAGGTGTCCTCCCCACAGGAGGTAGCACTGTTGGCATCTTGCAGCTGGATGGGAACCTCTGCCACCAGCCTTCAGGTGCTCCAGGAATGGACTGGAGGTGGCATAGGATGGATGGGAGGATGTTAGGAGGAAGCTCTTTACAGTGAGGGTGGTGAGACACTGCCACAGGTTGCCCAGGGAGGTTGTGGAGCACAGAAGCACCCAATGTGATCCAAGATCACATTGGGTGCTTCTGTGCTCCAC